>WHPZ01579956.1:0-10834 GCA_016617965.1 Macrosiphum rosae | reverse complement strand
TAAAAATACAATAAACCAGCTCAATAAACTACAGGTGAAATATATTTGCGTTCGTCAAAAAACAAAATAGATGGTCAGAAGTATTTTTTATTTTTACATCACGATATTACCACAGATTATATGAGTACTATAATATAGTCTGTGATATTACTACCTACATTCAACGATAGGAACCAATAAGGCAGTCTACAACTATCATATATACGTGTTACATATAGGTATATATTATATACTAGGTATGTATTATGTTATGGACGTTATGGTCAAGACTTGCGAAAATATTAGCTCTACAAATATTATATTTACATTATTATTTATTAGCCTTATTGAATAATTCGATTTATGGAGAAGCACGAGGTATCGATAATTTTAATTATAATATCATGATTTTTAAAAATATTGACCTAACTCACCCAAGCATCATATAGTTGTAAATCATTTAAAATGGAAAACATGACTAAATAACGACTATTTATTTATAATATATTATAGTAACTTACCTATATTATATTTTATTGTTGTAATAATTAATAGGCATAATAATATCATTATTCAGTAGAAAAAAAAAATAGTTCCTATGCCATTTAAACGACTACCCATTTGCTAGTTATTATGTTTTTTGAAACTAATTTATAGTTATATATGATCAATATTTTAAATAAACGAATAGCTAAATATAAAATATGTGAAATATAACTGTGATACAAATGTACATAACAATAAAATATATAAGTAGCCAAGTAGGTATTAAATTTAAATATACTACCTATTCTAAAATTCAAACCGTGTAAACAAGTAACAATATTAATGATATTTGATCACATAATATATTTGATACAGTGTTAATCTTTTCAAAATGCACAAAAAGGACTAAATACAGTACCTGTGACTGTATGTATAATCTTATAAGTTATAAAGACTACCGAAATAGTGTTGTACCTAAATTATAGTTATTACGCTTATAGAAACGTTGAAAATGAGAGGTAACTATAGATTTTAACAAATGATTAAACTTCTGTAAAATATACTTAAATTTACTTTTACCGGAAAAATTGACTGGGTTAAATTTACCAAGCTAACATGTCTATACTAGCTAAGACTGTAACTAGCGCCTTCTGCCACTGATTAAATTTGAATTCACAGGACCGGTCTTTGAGTATTTAAGGTCTATGTATATTACGTTTACAAAATATATTTTTGCAATTGACCTGCTGATGCAACACAAATTCGATCAATTTGATTCATGTGGTGAACGCTTTTTTTATATATATATGTCATAAGGATACATTATTACATATTTTTTTTATGATGAAATGTTAATTTAAAATTGATTTTTATTGGATTCAGAAACGCAGCTGTGATCACTGACTGATTCTAAATGTTCATATATTTATTACTCAAACGAGGCCGTTAATTAATTACTGAAATATTTTCATTTTTGACGTTAAATACATTTTCATATCAACTCTGCTTTTTATAACAATATTTAGTACCTACCAGCTATTTTTATTCAACAAATTCATGTCGGAATTACTATACGATGATTGAGAACATCACGTGTACATTACAGTTTTTGTGGTGGAGAATTTAAGTTACCGCACTTCATTTAAAAACGTTTCACCCCGTAACCTTTCATAAATTATTATAGTTATTGTACCTATATAATATAATATAACACAATATTATGTTATATTTTTATTATTACGCTTGCGGAATTCGGAGAGAAAGTACGATAAATGACATGCGCATCATGGACGGATGGATTGTAAAAAAATTAATACCTACGCAGCGTGCACGAGGATGGAAAGTTATACTAATACGATATGCAGAACAATTTATGATTTATCTCATCCTTCTACACTTCGATATTAATTTAAATTTTTTTCTTTAAATTTCAAAATCATCAATAACCAATATAGGTGTAAATGGATATTTCAATAAATTACATAATATTTATTTTTTCCATTGCATTTTACGATGTTACAATATTATTACATGTACGTGATTGAATTATAGATGGTCAAATTTATCGTAACGATGTAATTGATGCATGAGCGTTTTTAATATCATAATCCACGAATTTACGCCCTCCTATTTATTCACTAGGTTTCACCTACTCAAATTATTATGAACTTTACTTAATTGATTTTGTTTGATGTATTTTTTTTTTCAATTTCATTTAAGTACTTTGTAATGTGTAATTTAAAGGTAAATAAAATATTATTTACCTTCCTATAATGAACTAAAGTAATTATTAAGGTATTAATATAATTATTTTACTGTAATTTTAAAGATGACAACCAGAATTTTTTTACAAAACCTTACAAATATATTATATTAGATTCTGATTGGAGCGAAAGAATGTATTGATTTGACAATGATGTTTGTTTTTATTTTTTTTGTCTGTCAGCAACATTTTGATTACCTAGTAAAAATGCTCTAATTTTCAAGATCAGCATCATTTCTGATAGAAAAGTGAATTTAGTTGGTACTTTGGGGAGATCATAATTGAAAAATTAAAGTAGTTTTAGAAAGCGTCAAGAAAAATACAAAAAAAGTGAAAAAAGTTGCCATTTCACAAAATCAATTTAAAAAAAAAACAATTTTATTTTTTTGATGTGACTCAAAAATAAATAACAGTAAACCCTTGAAGTTTACATCAAATATTTATATTAGCGTTTGAAAATGGTAAATGGAACATTTTTGAACAATTTTGACTCTTTTTGAACAAGTTATAGCCTTCAAATTTTGTATTTTTTTTTTAAATATTCTCGATAAAAAACTTTTCCACTTTGTAAAAAAATTTGAAAATCTAATTCTAGGTTGCTTATAAGTTTGATTAATAAAAGTTCAAAAATATTAAAGATACATGTATATGCATTCGATTATTTTGTACATGTATTTAAAGTTCAAATGTTGACAAAATTCATCAACATTTCGAAAATGTTCAAACTATTTTAGAGTTAAAAATTCAAAAAAGTTTTTTCTTTCATAGCTAACATTAAACATTTTTACAGGAAAGTAATATTAATTTTTTATGATCTTTTGAATTTAAAATGTGTACGATATTGGATTTTCATCTGTAAATTAAGTATTAACCAATTTTTATCTATCAATTTTTGATATACTTGTAATTCAAAAACAAATAATTCTTGATTCTTAAAATTTTCACCAAACGTTAAAACAACCATTTTCCATACATCGTAAAATGTTCAAACAATTTTGACTCTTTCTGAGCTACTTATAGCCATGAGAACATTTTTCAAATGTTGTAAATTATTTTTCTGTTAGAAATTCATAAAAGTTTTTCTTTTCATAGATAACATTAGACATTTTAATAGGAGGATTTCAACAAGTTTTACTACCTTTATCAAAAAGAAAAAGTTCACCGGAAAGTTAAGTTATTTATAGCCATGAGATATTTTCGATTTTTATTAATTTTTTATGAAATTTGCTTATTTATACAAGTATGCTAGGCTGATACAACGTGTTCGCTCAGAATTGTTTTTCGTATACAATGATTTATCATTGAATTCAAATATAACATATCCATTACAACGACATGCTTGACAACTACTGAACAGCAAACCGCCCCCACTTGTCCGCCTTTATATTTAAATTATTAATTATTCACACAAACCACTTGTCAGTTTCTACTTTAATTCAAATGCATATACCTAATGGCTAATACCTTCTATGATATAAAAGTATCCTATACCTCTATAGATATGTGGTATACGTAATAGACTTATAACTTATAACTAGTGTAACATGTATCTAAGTGTACCCAGGTACTTTAATCTTGTGACAACCGAATAGATACTTTTAACAAATACAATTGTCTTATTATTATCATTATTCATTACCAATAGGTTGAGTACTTTACGCATTGAAAGCCAATTAAATATTATAATGATATCCATGCATATATTTCTAAATCAAATTAACACTTACCATAAATGCCCCTCCCCTGGATTATATTTCTGCGGGCTCCCATTGGCTATACAGACACAATATATTGTAGTTCGATCATATAGCAGTACGCCAAGGCCCTAGCTAACCCTATGAATATTGTTTAAAATAGTTAAAATAAATTATGTATTTTAAAAATTGATCGAGCTATACTGGTAACTTTCAGTCAATGCATTGTGATTAACATTTATATGCTTAATATTAAGCTCAATATTCAATTGTATATTATAATAATGTACCTATATATTATACATATTATAATAAATTATATGTAAATGTAGGGTGAATCACTTGCCAGTTTTTATAATATATATTATATATTATATACGATTGAGTGTTTATAAGACTTATTGTGATTTGTAAATGAAATCAATATAAACATAGATTGAAATATTTAAGACAATATACTATAGGTAGCTTTTATTATGAAATTACTGTGGTCAGTATTTGGCACATTCCAATGCTAATCCCACGTATTATAGGTACCTACTATAGGGCGACGATTGGCAAAATTGTCAAGTAGGTATAATGGGTTTATTTTACGGTTATTAGCCGATTTGAACAATCATTTTCCACTGTATTCACTCTGTAAATCTCTATAACTCTGGTTAAATTAGCAGAGGAAGATTGTACACGGTACGCCGTGGTACAGTCTAATAATCATTAAACCAGTGGCTACCAATTAGTATTAATAGTTAATTATTAAAGTAAATACTTACTTTTAAATTCGAATAAATTAATTATCTATCTTTTTCAGGGTAAATCGAATTTCGAAAAAACGACTACGAATTTAATAATTTCAGTAAATTAAAATAAAAATAAAAAATCAGTACAATACTACACAACCACGAACCCCATAAAAACAACACGCGGACCCTTGGGGGTCCGTGGACCACCAATTGGGAACCACTGCACTAGACGATAAGTGGCTATACTATTATAGTATAATAACATTATACATTAACAGTTAAACTGTAGCACAAAGCAGCACAATATCATATACCTATTATCTATTGCGATCATCCCTCGTATAATAAACACTGTTTATGCATATACCTCGTGCATACCACATCATCACAATTATATCACGTGTACTATACGTCTATATTTAAGTCTATATACAGAGTGATAATATACCAAACATGCTCACCCCCTGATTGTACAGAATTCATATACTTGTAAGTTGTAGTAATATAATTAATATCAATCCTTATCTCCGAAACCCGTAGGCCGGCCACTTTTGGATATGTACGATATATTATATATTCTCATTGTTCTCATTATATTACTTTGTTTCATAGTCTATTATTTTAACATATCATATTAGTATACGCTTTGTTATATTATATTATATTATTAAATTGTATAACTACAATAACTCCCTCTCTTCGTCACAAGCCTAGCTTAAAGGAGAGAGGATAATCGAATCTGTTATATGTATTTGTCAATTTGTTGAATGATAATAAAAAAAAAAAAATAAAAAAAAATATTATATTACCAGTTACTAGTTATATTACTATACCAACTATTATAACTTATCAAACTAAACACTCGATTTATAATATATACACCCAACTATTACTATCTCGTAATCAACATCAATTAAAATATTTTCATGAATTCGTTACATATCGAAATATCAACTAAAAATAATAAACCATTAAACTCAACACATTTCGCAATACTACCTATATATAAGCACTGACGTATTTCAGAGCACCTCAAATACTACTCGTGCTTCTAAATCTGAATCAAACCAATCAACAAAAATGACGAAACCTGAGTACTAATTTATGTTCATCTGCTCCGGAAAAAAAGAGACAGAAGCCACTCTTTATCACAACTATAACAGATATAACAGATACGACCGACTCGAAAGCCGAAATAGACGATGTCCTTGACTCGGAAAGTGTTGAAAAAACTCCCAAGCTGGAGAAACTCATGAAACTAAACAGTTTTAAATACGCGACTTACTGAATCTAAAATCTTATTGAAATATTATTTATAAATTAATATAAAATATGTCAAGTTTAAGTTTTTTTATTGGTTTTGTATCTATATATTATTTATTTACATATTATAAATTATTTTTAAATTAATTTATTAGAAATGTGTCGACATATTGCTTACTGAACAGTTTTACTGTTTTCTTAACAGGTTTTACAGTTTAATTCTAAATAATTACAATATTACATTGATAGTTGTTATGAATTTCTATTTGTGCCTTGTGGTTATAATTAGTTAAATCTATTTTTGTCTTCACTGATAAGAGAAGGTCTTGTGATAGATGCGGTTTTAAACACCAGGCTTTTGTTTTAACGTATATAAATAATTTATTTATTACCCCTGATTTATTTCCCCCAAAACGACAGGTGGGGGAGGGGGTTGAACTTAAAACACCCAAACACCCCCGGGCTACGCCACTGCGCTAACAGTTATCTTTCATTACTAAGCCTATTGCTTATTGAAACCCGAAGGGGTATAATATAATATTATTATTATACAATTTTAATATTAGGTTATTATTGAATTCATTACATTCTCGGTCATTATAATACTATTACTAGGTAATTTAAAGTGATTTTAAATATAAAAATATAAAAATAACTATAACTTACAAAATATTACTTGTAAAAATTACACCTAGTTGTTTTATAGTAGATACTATAAAAATTCACGGTACATAATATTAGGTTGTAGTAGGTACCTACTATCGTGCTTTACATGATCTCATGTAACATTTGTTGCCTATACGACTATACTTGTTTGCTACATTTTTTGCTCTCTTCGTATTTTCCAATAATGTAATAAGACCCATCAAAATAAATGTACACCTATTTCCTCCCTCGTTAAAGGGAAACAAAAACAAATAAATCGACATCGTACTGTAGTTTATGGCGTAATATTATAAAAACAAATATATAAAATTAAATATCCACCATTTTAAAATTAAATCGGTATACAACTTTGAATAGAATTTTTTTTTTATCAAACAATTAAGACTAGTTGTAACACGATAATACTCAGGGTTTTTATGGACATGGTTTTATTTTTGTTCGTATTTAAATGTTTATATAGTATATATATTATTATGTAGGTACGTAAAAATTATATAAATGTGAAGTCTATAATTTTGATTTACATACCTGTTTCTTGTTAATTTACAAATTTCCATACTCCCATACGTCAACGGACGTGGTAACAAATGCTGTAATTTTTTGAACAACTTACTATTGAATAAATTGTTCGTATTCGGTAGGTGGTAATTTGATAAGCATATTGCAATTTATCATTATTGAACTGTTGAGTATACTTTGTATTTCTCCTAATTAATTAGTATTTATTGTTACCAAAGCTTAAAGTATTACCTAACGTAGGTATGTTTATTTTATCTATAGATATCAGAATAGATTATCAGAGAATTATAATTATTCGTGTTATTGTCTTATTGTTTTTAAATTTCAGTACATATTGAAGTCAAAACTCATAATATTGTCTTATTACTACGTCTTATTGCATTTTGTAGTGTATCGATAAACAATACCTATAAATGGTGCTTCAATTTGGAACAGCTTTTAATTATTTTCTGGAACAAAAAGAATTTTGATTATTAATTATTTTAGCTTTTAAGCTCCAGAGCGGAATATTCTAGTTCAAGTGCTACGACAGTAAATAAATTAAATTCTGATCATACCCCGATAAGTATAAATATAAATAAATAATAATACAACAATAGTTACACCCAATAGAAGCCAGCCAAAAAATAGAATTTAAAACTAACGAAGACAAAACAAAGTGTTTAGCCATGTCCAGACAGATAATCAACAAACAAAGTATTGACATAGGTCAGTATACATTTGAAAAAGTAGATAACTTTAAATACCTGGGTGTAAATATAAACGCTAACAATAATAATGCACAACGAAGAAAAACTACCGAGATTCGAAAGAAAGGTTCTGAGAAGAATATACGGTCATATACAAAGACTTGAACGGAGAAAAAGTTCAGATATTATAAAACTATTTAACAGACCAAACATCCAAAATTTTCTCGTATACCAACGAATCGAATGGAGGGCAAAACAAGATCTCATTATAATAATGTATTAACCATTAAGCCAACTGGAAAGAGACCACGAGGAAGACCGAGACAGAGATGGATATGGGCCGTGTGACGATTGATTTAATAAGGATTGACGAATTAGCAAGAATACAGGACACGGAAGACAGAAATCGTTGGAAGAAAGACTTGGTAGAAGCTGCAAAACGCCTACAAGGCTTGTAAAGAAAAAAAAAAAGGTACCTATTGTAAAATGTGATCTGGTTGTAACTATTTCGTTTGAAAATCTAAATCAGACTTAAAGAACAGAAGAAAGGTAGGTTTCCCAAACTTTAAACGAAAATTATTCGGTTGTAGATTTAAAAATAAACATACGTTGAGTTGCCTATGCGTGTATTTTAACGGCGTTATTTATATTATTATTGTTTCTTCAAATTAAAACTATTGCGCGGATATAATTACACGAGCAGTATAATTTAAAACGTGAATCATACTTTGCAATAATGGTTTCATTGGAATTTTGGAATGCTATTTTTGTTATTGTCGACCGCATCGAGTGGCTATTTTGGGCCTAGAATTTTTTCAATGTATCGTATTTTCGGATCTTATAAACAAATACTCGTAATCACCAGGGCTGTGAATTTCATGCACTAAAAAAGTCTTAAATATGCATGCATTTATGCACTAAAAACAAGTGAAATATGCTTTGAAATATGTATTATAAAATTTAAAAATATGCAATTAAAAAAAAAATTATACCCACATAATATTATGCTGGATGATAAAAAGTTTTATTTAAATAAATATTGTTATTATAAAATGACTGAAAAACGGACTTATTAAAATAATAATAATAAATGCTCCAATGTTCTATTGTTCTTAGAAGCCTGAAAAAAAAATCATTAAATATAGATAGAACACATTGTTTTATAGATATTTAAACAATTTATTTGTTTACCTTCAAAATAAGTATTGCATTGTACAATCAGCAATTTCTTTATATTTTCAAACTTGAATGATCTCCTATATGGTGCCAAGAGGTTTTTGTACAAAGAAAATGAACGCTGTACATCAGGCATCAGCTGACGTGGTAGGGGCATACTTGAAATATGCCATATCACTATACTTGTTAAGTCTTCAGGTATATCTAAGCAACCAACGTTTTCTTCTTCTCTTTTAAATATTTGTGAAATATTGCAAACAATTTAAAACCCTTTATTTTTAGTAAGAACTGTTTGTAATTTCTCGTTAATTTTGATTCCAGCCTGGCCTTTTAAATTATTTAATTTGGCTGAAATATCTTCAATAATCTGTATCGCTTCTACTAAATGCAGTGCCTTGTTTTTGAAGACGTGTTATAGCTGTAGGAATGCACTGAAAGTTTGATTTTATAAAAGCCAAGTTACCTTTAATCTGTGGTGCTTTAAAATATTTTTGAGAATTCCTGATTGAAAGCGCATCATCTTCATCAAAATTTTCAACAATAACTTTAACAATGCCACTCCAGACCGGGTTCAACTCATTCAAACTCCAAATTCAATTCATTTTACAAATGAGAAAAACACATTATTAAAATGAAAAAAGCAATAACAAGAGAAACTCGCGAAATCATGCATTTATATGTCCTTACCAGTTAAATATGAAAAAATATGCAAAATAAGATTTTGTATTTAACTTATAAATAATGCAAAACAAATTTTGATCAAATCCATTTTTACGATGTAGCAAAAAAAACATGCAAATGCATGAAATTCACAGCCCTGGTAATCACGATTAAAAACTGTTGACCATACTGTAAAAGAAAAATATAAGTCTTAAGACAGTAAATAACTATAGGTACGCCTTATCCATTATGCAGTTTTTAAATATCTATGTAATTGTTTTATAATTTTATATACATTTATTATGCTGAAGTAAAGTATTCTCAAAAAATTATTAGTTGTTATTATTTTATGTGCTTCTACATCGAGTTGTAAAAACACGTTCCCGTATTTCGTCATCAGTATAAAAGTGACTTGAGGAATGATCGTATTATGGTAAAAAATAATCAGTTCTGTATTTTTGTTAGAAATAAGTGAACATTATCTATGTTTTGTCGGTGGATTTTTATTATCTTTTATTGATATGTACAATTTTTTAATTGCATTTGAAAATGTGATAGTTTTAGATTTTTAAGCATAAATTATATCTACCCGCACTGGATTTAATACTCGTAATAAAAAACACCGATTACACACAGATAAAATTATCTTCATTCTAACAAATACCTAAAAAAATTGATACATAAACATTCAATCAGTCCAGAGTCACGATTTCTGAAATACAAAAACATGTTATTGAATTAATTTCATGACCAATAATACCAATAGCAGATGGATAATATAAAATAGACACAATCCAGAATTAAATATTCATTGGGCCCCGGAACACAACACAATAAATTAGCTCATACCATTAAAAAAAAATGTATAAGACTAACAAAATATTTATGTAGGTAATATTATAATATCACGCATATTATAATATAATACCTACACAATTATGAATTATTCAAACAAAGATATTATATTCACCCCAATCATCGCAGAAACAAATTATACTTTAAGCGTTACACACTAACATACAAATATAATATTATTACCTACCTCATGCCAATATTTAAAAACACTTAATATAAATGTATCAATTGTTGAATATGATTCAATAACAATATAAGGTAATACATGTACAGACTACATTGAACTACATTGTTCTGAACTCTCATTTTCACTAATTTACAAACGTTATCAAATATGAATAGGTA
>WHPZ01579955.1:0-10574 GCA_016617965.1 Macrosiphum rosae | reverse complement strand
TACCTATTCATATTTGATAACGTTTGTAAATTAGTGAAAATGAGAGTTCAGAACAATGTAGTTCAATGTAGTCTGTACATGTATTACCTTATATTGTTATTGAATCATATTCAACAATTGATACATTTATATTAAGTGTTTTTAAATATTGGCATGAGGTAGGTAATAATATTATATTTGTATGTTAGTGTGTAACGCTTAAAGTATAATTTGTTTCTGCGATGATTGGGGTGAATATAATATCTTTGTTTGAATAATTCATAATTGTGTAGGTATTATATTATAATATGCGTGATATTATAATATTACCTACATAAATATTTTGTTAGTCTTATACATTTTTTTTTAATGGTATGAGCTAATTTATTGTGTTGTGTTCCGGGGCCCAATGAATATTTAATTCTGGATTGTGTCTATTTTATATTATCCATCTGCTATTGGTATTATTGGTCATGAAATTAATTCAATAACATGTTTTTGTATTTCAGAAATCGTGACTCTGGACTGATTGAATGTTTATGTATCAATTTTTTTAGGTATTTGTTAGAATGAAGATAATTTTATCTGTGTGTAATCGGTGTTTTTTATTACGAGTATTAAATCCAGTGCGGGTAGATATAATTTATGCTTAAAAATCTAAAACTATCACATTTTCAAATGCAATTAAAAAATTGTACATATCAATAAAAGATAATAAAAATCCACCGACAAAACATAGATAATGTTCACTTATTTCTAACAAAAATACAGAACTGATTATTTTTTACCATAATACGATCATTCCTCAAGTCACTTTTATACTGATGACGAAATACGGGAACGTGTTTTTACAACTCGATGTAGAAGCACATAAAATAATAACAACTAATAATTTTTTGAGAATACTTTACTTCAGCATAATAAATGTATATAAAATTATAAAACAATTACATAGATATTTAAAAACTGCATAATGGATAAGGCGTACCTATAGTTATTTACTGTCTTAAGACTTATATTTTTCTTTTACAGTATGGTCAACAGTTTTTAATCGTGATTACCAGGGCTGTGAATTTCATGCATTTGCATGTTTTTTTTGCTACATCGTAAAAATGGATTTGATCAAAATTTGTTTTGCATTATTTATAAGTTAAATACAAAATCTTATTTTGCATATTTTTTCATATTTAACTGGTAAGGACATATAAATGCATGATTTCGCGAGTTTCTCTTGTTATTGCTTTTTTCATTTTAATAATGTGTTTTTCTCATTTGTAAAATGAATTGAATTTGGAGTTTGAATGAGTTGAACCCGGTCTGGAGTGGCATTGTTAAAGTTATTGTTGAAAATTTTGATGAAGATGATGCGCTTTCAATCAGGAATTCTCAAAAATATTTTAAAGCACCACAGATTAAAGGTAACTTGGCTTTTATAAAATCAAACTTTCAGTGCATTCCTACAGCTATAACACGTCTTCAAAAACAAGGCACTGCATTTAGTAGAAGCGATACAGATTATTGAAGATATTTCAGCCAAATTAAATAATTTAAAAGGCCAGGCTGGAATCAAAATTAACGAGAAATTACAAACAGTTCTTACTAAAAATAAAGGGTTTTAAATTGTTTGCAATATTTCACAAATATTTAAAAGAGAAGAAGAAAACGTTGGTTGCTTAGATATACCTGAAGACTTAACAAGTATAGTGATATGGCATATTTCAAGTATGCCCCTACCACGTCAGCTGATGCCTGATGTACAGCGTTCATTTTCTTTGTACAAAAACCTCTTGGCACCATATAGGAGATCATTCAAGTTTGAAAATATAAAGAAATTGCTGATTGTACAATGCAATACTTATTTTGAAGGTAAACAAATAAATTGTTTAAATATCTATAAAACAATGTGTTCTATCTATATTTAATGATTTTTTTTTCAGGCTTCTAAGAACAATAGAACATTGGAGCATTTATTATTATTATTTTAATAAGTCCGTTTTTCAGTCATTTTATAATAACAATATTTATTTAAATAAAACTTTTTATCATCCAGCATAATATTATGTGGGTATAATTTTTTTTTTAATTGCATATTTTTAAATTTTATAATACATATTTCAAAGCATATTTCACTTGTTTTTAGTGCATAAATGCATGCATATTTAAGACTTTTTTAGTGCATGAAATTCACAGCCCTGGTGATTACGAGTATTTGTTTATAAGATCCGAAAATACGATACATTGAAAAAATTCTAGGCCCAAAATAGCCACTCGATGCGGTCGACAATAACAAAAATAGCATTCCAAAATTCCAATGAAACCATTATTGCAAAGTATGATTCACGTTTTAAATTATACTGCTCGTGTAATTATATCCGCGCAATAGTTTTAATTTGAAGAAACAATAATAATATAAATAACGCCGTTAAAATACACGCATAGGCAACTCAACGTATGTTTATTTTTAAATCTACAACCGAATAATTTTCGTTTAAAGTTTGGGAAACCTACCTTTCTTCTGTTCTTTAAGTCTGATTTAGATTTTCAAACGAAATAGTTACAACCAGATCACATTTTACAATAGGTACCTTTTTTTTTTTCTTTACAAGCCTTGTAGGCGTTTTGCAGCTTCTACCAAGTCTTTCTTCCAACGATTTCTGTCTTCCGTGTCCTGTATTCTTGCTAATTCGTCAATCCTTATTAAATCAATCGTCACACGGCCCATATCCATCTCTGTCTCGGTCTTCCTCGTGGTCTCTTTCCAGTTGGCTTAATGGTTAATACATTATTATAATGAGATCTTGTTTTGCCCTCCATTCGATTCGTTGGTATACGAGAAAATTTTGGATGTTTGGTCTGTTAAATAGTTTTATAATATCTGAACTTTTTCTCCGTTCAAGTCTTTGTATATGACCGTATATTCTTCTCAGAACCTTTCTTTCGAATCTCGGTAGTTTTTCTTCGTTGTGCATTATTATTGTTAGCGTTTATATTTACACCCAGGTATTTAAAGTTATCTACTTTTTCAAATGTATACTGACCTATGTCAATACTTTGTTTGTTGATTATCTGTCTGGACATGGCTAAACACTTTGTTTTGTCTTCGTTAGTTTTAAATTCTATTTTTTGGCTGGCTTCTATTGGGTGTAACTATTGTTGTATTATTATTTATTTATATTTATACTTATCGGGGTATGATCAGAATTTAATTTATTTACTGTCGTAGCACTTGAACTAGAATATTCCGCTCTGGAGCTTAAAAGCTAAAATAATTAATAATCAAAATTCTTTTTGTTCCAGAAAATAATTAAAAGCTGTTCCAAATTGAAGCACCATTTATAGGTATTGTTTATCGATACACTACAAAATGCAATAAGACGTAGTAATAAGACAATATTATGAGTTTTGACTTCAATATGTACTGAAATTTAAAAACAATAAGACAATAACACGAATAATTATAATTCTCTGATAATCTATTCTGATATCTATAGATAAAATAAACATACCTACGTTAGGTAATACTTTAAGCTTTGGTAACAATAAATACTAATTAATTAGGAGAAATACAAAGTATACTCAACAGTTCAATAATGATAAATTGCAATATGCTTATCAAATTACCACCTACCGAATACGAACAATTTATTCAATAGTAAGTTGTTCAAAAAATTACAGCATTTGTTACCACGTCCGTTGACGTATGGGAGTATGGAAATTTGTAAATTAACAAGAAACAGGTATGTAAATCAAAATTATAGACTTCACATTTATATAATTTTTACGTACCTACATAATAATATATATACTATATAAACATTTAAATACGAACAAAAATAAAACCATGTCCATAAAAACCCTGAGTATTATCGTGTTACAACTAGTCTTAATTGTTTGATAAAAAAAAAATTCTATTCAAAGTTGTATACCGATTTAATTTTAAAATGGTGGATATTTAATTTTATATATTTGTTTTTATAATATTACGCCATAAACTACAGTACGATGTCGATTTATTTGTTTTTGTTTCCCTTTAACGAGGGAGGAAATAGGTGTACATTTATTTTGATGGGTCTTATTACATTATTGGAAAATACGAAGAGAGCAAAAAATGTAGCAAACAAGTATAGCCGTATAGGCAACAAATGTTACATGAGATCATGTAAAGCACGATAGTAGGTACCTACTACCACCTAATATTATGTACCGTGAATTTTTATATTATCTACTATAAAACAACTAGGTGTAATTTTTACAAGTAATATTTTGTAAGTTATAGTTATTTTTATATTTTTATATTTAAAATCACTTTAAATTAGTGACAGTATTATAATGACCGAGAATGTAATGAATTAAATAATAACCTAATATTATATTATACCCCTTCGGGTTTCAATAAGCAATAGGCTTAGTAATGAAAGATAACTGTTAGCGCAGTGGCGTAGCCCGAGAGTGTTTGGGTTTTTTAAGTTCAACCCCCTCCCCCACCTGTCGTTCCGGGGGAAATAAATTAGGGGTAATAAATAAATTATTTATATACGTTAAAACGAAAACCTGGTGTTCAAAACCGCATCTATCACAAGACCTTCTCTTATCAGTGAAGACAAAAATAGATTTAACTAATTATAACCACAAGGCACAAATAGAAATTCATAACAACCATCAATGTAATATTGTAATTATTTGTAATTAAACTGTAAAACCTGTTGAGAAAACAGTAAAACTGTTCAGTAAGCAATATTTCGACACATTTCTAATAAATTAATTTAAAAATAATTTATAATATATAGGTACAAAACCAATAAAAAAAACTTAAACTTGACATATTTTATATTGATTTATAAATGATATTCCAATAAGATTTTAGATTCAGTAAGTCGCGTATTTAAAACTGTTTAGTTGCATGAGTTTCTCCAGCTCGGGAGTTTTTTCAACACTTTCCGAGTCAAGGACATCGTCTATTTCGGCTTTCGAGTCGGTCGTATCTGTTATATCTGTTATGGTTGCGATAAAGAGTGGCTTCTGTCTCTTTTTTTCCGGAGCAGATGAACATAAATTAGTACTTACGTTTCGTCATTTTTGTTGATTGGTTTGATTCAGATTTAGAAGCACGAGTAGTGTTTGAGGTGCTCCGAAATACGTCAGTGTGCCTATATATAGGTAGTATTGCGAAAAGTGTTGGGTTTAATGGTTTATTATTTTTAGTTGATATTTTGATATGTGACGAATTCATGAAAATATTTTAATTGATGTTGATTACGAGATAGTAATAGTTGGGTGTATATAATATAAATCGAGTATTTAGTTTGATAAGTTATAATAGTTGGTATAGTATAATACAACTAGTAACTGGTAATATAATATATCGTACATATCCAAAAGTGGCCTGCCTACGGGTTTCGGAGATACGGATTGATATTAATTATATTACTACAACTTACAAGTGTATGAATTCTGTACAATTATCAGGGGGTGAGCATGATTGGTATATTATCACCCTGTATATGGACTTAAATATAGACGTATAGTGCACGTGATTAAATTGTGATGATGTGGTATGCACGAGGTATATTATGCATAAACAGTGTTTATTATACGAGGGATGATCGCAATAGATAATAGGTATATGATATTGTGCTGCTTTGTGCTACAGTTAAACTGTTAATGTATAATGGTATAGTATAGCTGGTTATCGTCTAGTGCAGTGGTTCCCAATTTGTGGTCCACGGACCCCCAAGGGTCCGCGTGTTGTTTTTATGGGGTTCACGATTGTGTAGTATTGTATTGATTTTTTATTTTTATTTTAATTTACTGAAATTATTAAATTCGTAGTCGTTTTTTCGAAATTCGATTTACCCTGAAAAAGGTAGATAACTAATTTATTCGAATTTAAAAGTAAGTATTTACTTTACTAATTTACTATACTAATTGGTAGCCACTGGTTTAGTGATTATTAGACTGTACCGCGGCGTACCGTGTACAATCGTCCTCTGCTAATTTAACCAGAGTTATAGAGATTTACAGTGAATACAGTGGAAAATGGTTGTTCGAATCGGCTAATAACCGTAAAATAAACCCATTATACCTACTTGACAATTTTGCCAATCGTCGCCCTATAGTACCTATAATACGTGGGATTAGCATTGGAATGTGCCAAATACTGACCACAGTAATTTCATAATAAAAACTACCTATAGTATATTGTCTTAAATATTTCAATATATGTTGATATTGATTTCATTTACAAATCACACTAAGTCTTATATAAACACTCAATCGTATATAATTTATAATATATATTATAAAAACTGGCAAGTGATTAACCCTACATTTACATACAATTTATTAAAATATGTATAATATAGGTACATTATTATAATATACAATTGAATATTGAGCTTAATATTAAGCATATAAATGTTAATCACAATGCATTGACTGAAAGTTGCCAGTATAGCTCGATCAATTTTTAAAATACATAATTTATTTTAACTATTTTAAACAATATTCATAGGGTCAGCTAGGGCCTTAGCGTACTGCTATATGATCGTACTACAATATATTGTGTCTGTATAGCCAATGGGAGCCCGCAGAAATATAATCCAGGGGAGGGGCATTTATGGTAAGTGCTAATTTGATTT
Source organism: Macrosiphum rosae (assembly GCA_016617965.1). Taxonomy (NCBI): domain Eukaryota; kingdom Metazoa; phylum Arthropoda; class Insecta; order Hemiptera; family Aphididae; genus Macrosiphum; species Macrosiphum rosae. The sequence continues at coordinate 3,957 of WHPZ01579955.1, read as the reverse complement.
AGAAATATATGCATGGATATCATCATAATATTTAATTGGCTTTCAATACGTAAAGTACCCAACCTATTGGTAATGACTAATGATAATAATAAGACAATTGTATTTGTTAAAAGTATCTATTCGGTTGTCACAAGATTAAAGTACCTGGGTACACTTAGATACATGTTATACTAGTTATAAGTTATAATAAGTCTATTACGTATACCATATATCTATAGAGGTATAGGATACCTTTATATCAAATCAGGTATATGCATTTGAATTAAAGTAGAAACTGACAACTGGTTTGTGTGAATAATTAATAATTTAAATATAAAGGCGGACAAGTGGGGGCGGTTTGCTGTTCGGTAGTTGTCAAGCATGTCGTTGTAATGGATATGTTATATTTGAATTCAATGATAAATCATTGTATACGAAAAACAATTCTGAGCGAACACGTTGTATCAGCCTAGCATACTTGTATTAATAAGCAAAATTCATAAAAAATTAATAAAAATCGAAAATATCTCATGGCTATAAATAACTTAATTTTCCGGTAAACTTTTTCTTTTTGATAAATGTAGTAAAACTTGTTGAGATCCTCCTATTAAAATTTCTAATGTTATCTATGAAAAGAAAAACTTTTATGAATTTCTAACAGAAAAATAATTTACAACATTTGAAAAATGTTCTCATGGCTATACGTAGCTCAGAAAGAGTCAACATTGTTTGAACATTTTACGATGTATGGAAAATGGTTGTTTTAACGTTTGGTGAAAATTTTAAGAATCAAGAATTATTTGTTTTTGAATTACAAGTATATCAAAAATCGATAGATGAAAGTTGGTTAATACTTAATTTACAGATGAAAATCCAATATCGTACACATTTTAAATTCAAAAGATCATAAAAAATTAATATTACTTTCCTGTAATAATGTTTAATGTTAGGTATGAAAGAAAAAACTTTTTTGAATTTGTAACTCTAAAATAGTTTGAACATTTCGAAATGTTGATGAATTTTGTCAACATTTGAACTTTGAATACATGTACAAAATAACCGTATGTATATACATGTATATCTTTAATATTTTTGAACTTTTATTAATCAAACTTATAAGCAACCTAGAATTAGATTTTCAAACTTTTTTACTATGTGGAAAAGTTTTTATCGAGAATATTTAAAATAAAAATACAAAATTTGAAGACTATAACTTGTTCAAAAAGAGATAAAAAATTGTTCAAAAATGTTCCATTTACCATTTTCAAACGCTAATATAAATATTTGATAAAAACTTCAAGGGTTTACTTGAATTACTGTTATTTATTTTTGAGTCATATCAAAAAAATGAAATTGTTTTTTTTTTTTTAAATTGGTTTTGTGAAATGGCCACTTTTTTCACTTTTTTTGTATTTTTCTTGACGCTTTCTAAAACTACTTTAAATTTTCAATTATGATAATCTCCTCAGAGTACCAACTAGATTCACTTTTCTATCAGAAATGATGCTGATCTTGAAAATTAGAGCATTTTTACTAGGTAGTCAAAATGTTGCTGACAGACAAAAAAAATAAAAACAAACATCATTGTCAAATCAATACATTCTCTGCTCCAATCAGAATCTAATATAATATATTTGTAAGGTTTTGTAAAAAAATTCTGGTTGTCATCTTAAAAATTACAGTAAAATAATTATATTAATACCTTAATAATTACTTTAGTTCTGTATAGGAAGGTAAATAATATTTTATTTACCTTTAAATTGCACATTACAAAGTACTTAAATGAAATTGAAAAAAATACATCAAACAAAATCAATTAAGTAAAGTTCATAATAATTTGAGTAGGTGAAACCTATAGTAACTAAATAGGAGGGCGTAAATTCGTGGCTTATAATATTAAACGCTCATGCATCAATTACATCATAATATTAGTATATCATACATCGTTACGATAATTTTGACCATCTATAATTCAATCACGTACATGTAATAATATTGTAACATCGTAAAATGCAATGGAAAAAATAAATATGTAATTTATTGAAATATCCATTTACACCTATATTGGTTATTGATGATTTTGAAATTTAAAGAAAAAAATTTAAATTAATATCGGAGTGCAGAAGGATGAGATAAATCATAAATTGTTCTGCATATCGTATTAGTATAACTTTCCATCCTCGTGCACGCTGCGTAGGTATTAATTTTTTTACAATCCATCCGTCCATGATGCGCATGTCATTTATCGTACTTTCTCTCCGAATTCCGCAAGCGTAATAATAAAAATATAACATAATATTGTGTTATATTATATTATATAGGTACAATAACTATAATAATTTATGAAAGGTTACGGGGTGAAACGTTTTTAAATGAAGTGCGGTAACTTAAATTCTCCACCACAAAAACTGTAATGTACACGTGATGTTCTCAATCATCGTATAGTAATTCCGACATGAATTTGTTGAATAAAAATAGCTGGTAGGTACTAAATATTGTTATAAAAAGCAGAGTTGATATGAAAATGTATTTAACGTCAAAAATGAAAATATTTCAGTAATTAATTAACGGCCTCGTTTGAGTAATAAATATATGAACATTTAGAATCAGTCAGTGATCACAGCTGCGTTTCTGAATCCAATAAAAATCAATTTTAAATTAACATTTCATCATAAAAAAAATATGTAATAATGTATCCTTATGACATATATATATAAAAAAAGCGTTCACCACATGAATCAAATTGATCGAATTTGTGTTGCATCAGCAGGTCAATTGCAAAAATATATTTTGTAAACGTAATATACATAGACCTTAAATACTCAAAGACCGGTCCTGTGAATTCAAATTTAATCAGTGGCAGAAGGCGCTAGTTACAGTCTTAGCTAGTATAGACATGTTAGCTTGGTAAATTTAACCCAGTCAATTTTTCCGGTAAAAGTAAATTTAAGTATATTTTACAGAAGTTTAATCATTTGTTAAAATCTATAGTTACCTCTCATTTTCAACGTTTCTATAAGCGTAATAACTATAATTTAGGTACAACACTATTTCGGTAGTCTTTATAACTTATAAGATTATACATACAGTCACAGGTACTGTATTTAGTCCTTTTTGTGCATTTTGAAAAGATTAACACTGTATCAAATATATTATGTGATCAAATATCATTAATATTGTTACTTGTTTACACGGTTTGAATTTTAGAATAGGTAGTATATTTAAATTTAATACCTACTTGGCTACTTATATATTTTATTGTTATGTACATTTGTATCACAGTTATATTTCACATATTTTATATTTAGCTATTCGTTTATTTAAAATATTGATCATATATAACTATAAATTAGTTTCAAAAAACATAATAACTAGCAAATGGGTAGTCGTTTAAATGGCATAGGAACTATTTTTTTTTTCTACTGAATAATGATATTATTATGCCTATTAATTATTACAACAATAAAATATAATATAGGTAAGTTACTATAATATATTATAAATAAATAGTCGTTATTTAGTCATGTTTTCCATTTTAAATGATTTACAACTATATGATGCTTGGGTGAGTTAGGTCAATATTTTTAAAAATCATGATATTATAATTAAAATTATCGATACCTCGTGCTTCTCCATAAATCGAATTATTCAATAAGGCTAATAAATAATAATGTAAATATAATATTTGTAGAGCTAATATTTTCGCAAGTCTTGACCATAACGTCCATAACATAATACATACCTAGTATATAATATATACCTATATGTAACACGTATATATGATAGTTGTAGACTGCCTTATTGGTTCCTATCGTTGAATGTAGGTAGTAATATCACAGACTATATTATAGTACTCATATAATCTGTGGTAATATCGTGATGTAAAAATAAAAAATACTTCTGACCATCTATTTTGTTTTTTGACGAACGCAAATATATTTCACCTGTAGTTTATTGAGCTGGTTTATTGTATTTTTA
>WHPZ01579954.1:0-13545 GCA_016617965.1 Macrosiphum rosae | reverse complement strand
GCAGTTTGTTCTAGTTAATTTGATCAAAGAGATAGCTTTATTAGTGAAAGATGTAATTTGAAATGTTATACAAAAGTCAAAATGCTATGTAACTAACATATACCTTTATTCTGTAGTAAATCATTGTAATTGCATTACTGTTAGATGTAACTTTTATAGGCAACAATAATAGTGAGCAGCTTGCCAGTTCCTGCACTCCACGGTACTGTGAGTCTTATTATATTATCATTGTATTAGTTAGATAAGCACACTCAGAGTGAGTTAAATTATTATTAGTATTATTATATTCCTAATTGTTGTCTGTTATTAATTGTAGTGAAGCACGATGAACCATCCATTTAATTATATTGTTAATTATCATATTATATTATATATTTTGTTACCATATATTATTGTTATACTATTTGGTTGCAAAAGTTGTCATCTGTCTTACCCACCCCCTTGTTTACTACAGGCAAACCCTCCGTATTTTGTATCAAGTTGCAACTTACTCACAATGTCCCTAAATACAGATATACATAACAATCAGATTAATAACGACAAATTCTAAAAGAACTTTTTGTTTCTAAAAACAAATGTAATTAATAACCGTGTATTATCATCATATTTATCAATTAGGTATGGGATTTGTTAAGATGACAGTAAATAAATAAACTAATAATTTCAATGTAATTCCACCAAGTTCTGATATTTAATAAAAAAACAATTCTGAGCGAATAGCCAAAGACTGTCAGAGCCTATATTACAATATCAGTACCTATATTTTATGGTGTTGCTGTTAAAGTAATTAATTCTACTCTTTGTAAAACAGTAGATTGAATTATTTTTTACGAAAAACAATTAATTTGATATAATTTAAAAGCTTTGGGTAGGTACAGTATGAAAGACTTATGAAAAGCCTAGAAATCTGTTAACCATTGACTATTGAATATTTTATACATTTTTAAATACAAAATAATTTGCAAATTTTTAATGAATTCTGTCAAAAATAGTGGCCATATATCTTTTATATTTTTTAACAGATATTATAGAAACTATACGGATCCTGGTATTACATTTTTAAACTCTTTGACATAGCAAAGAACTTTTTATAGACAATAACTATAAAAATAAACCTAGTCGAAAAAATTATAATGTCATCCCTATAACTATCTCAAGAAGAGAAAATTTGTTTTAAAAGTTGTATGGTGTATACAAAATTCTAATCGGAACATTCGGTGAAAAGTTCATGTATCTATTCACTCTATTCCAAATAAGATCATGAATTAGCGGCGACCAGTTTTTGTCAGACATATGGCCAGATACCGTCCCCACTACGGTGACGCGTCAGGCGCTGCCACGAAACAAAGCCACGCCCATGCGTACTATTTGGCCTCATGATCTTATTTGGAATAGAGTCAAAATCGTTTTTTGTCAAAAACTTAGGTTGCGTAAAAATAACCATTTTTCCTTTATTATATTTTTGTTTTTCCCTATGTATATAAAACATCTGTGAATTTTCAATTTTTACCTGTTAGATGTATCCATTCAGAAAAGATACTGAAGTCCAAACAAGTTATGTGTTTCTTTGCAATTTAAATATTATGTTGAGGCCTTCTGTGTTAATAAAATTGGATTATTGCTCAGCAAATTTTTATTACCTAAAAATTAAAACTTTGTTAATAATATGTCAGTGCAACATTTGTTTTCTCTCCTTAAACTATGAGCAACATGCAAATGTGAGTACAGTAGATCAAATTTTTTACTGTTTTCATTAATATTAGAGTGATATGACATAATATTGTAATAAGGAACCTTATTGAGAAGCACTAAGCATTTATTTATATTTAACTTTTAAAGCAAGCTATGGATATTTTAAGATTTCAAAATATAATTATTTATTTATTCATTTATTTAGACGAAAAGGGCTAAGCCCTTTCAATACAAATATAAGTCCACGCATCAAAATTTATTTTATATTGTTTATTTTACTTCTCTATTCCGGACAAGTGGTTTGGATTATGTTTGAGACAGCCACTGGACATATTGTCTATTCATTTACTGAACCTTGTTTATAATCACTATTCACTGATTGTGAAATGCTTACCGCAGATTCTATACCAGACAGAAATTGGGTAATCATTTAATTTGAAGATGTTCAGCTATTATTTCCTTCTATTTTCATTTTTTTGAAAATCTATATTTGTGAACAAATTAGCAAATTAGACTGACCACATATTATTGAGAAATAAGTACCTACAACTCGAAAATAACACTCACAAATGAAAATAAAGGTAATGTGGCGATGCGATACGTCGGATGTTTCACTAAAAAGAATACACTTATGCATGGTAATGTTTAACTAAAATGTATGAACAGAACTCTGTACGAATGTAGTCTGTAGTCGAAATTTAAATAACCGAATGGTTCAAAAGTTGGCGAACAATAAATTAATATTATGTTTTTATTTATTAACTGATAACAAAAAATGATTACTATCTTAGTTCGTGGTACATTGTGATAAGTCAGAAGGACTATTGGAGGTACTACTGGCCGATGTGGCGGGCATTAAATTTTACTGAAGTCCGAATCATCGGCAACGCTGCCTCCATAGTCCTAACTTCTGTGTAAACTTAAAATTGTAATAAAAAGATATAAATAAAATGTTTTGTTTGTTTTACGTTGTCTGTGGTGTGCAGACGCTTGTTAAAAACCCAACTTAATGTGCTTGGGTTTTAATTGTTTTTCTTGCTTGTTTTCAGTGCTTTGAAATATTGAATAAACATATATATATCAATCATGTCAGAGAGCACACAATTTCAAATTGAAGATCAGGAATTCCAATTGAAACCTGACAATGAACTTAGGTTTGAAGTTGAAAAGAAAAATGAAACAGTTGTATTACAAGTAAGTAGGTACCTTCAATAGTCCTGCATATAAAATATGTTATATTACTCATTAAATTGGTACATCATTACATCAATGTCAGTTGCATGTGATAAAACATTTTAATGTGAAGGTAGGTAGTAAGTAATGTAAATACAATTGGAGGACAACAAGTACACAACTCTATATATTATTAATTTAAAATTATGATATCTACTATATTATTGTGTTAGTATAATAGTATGGTACCTACCTATATTATTTAATAATAATAGAATTAAAGGATTAATAATAATTGAAATAGTTTTCAAATAATCTCGGTATTGTTAATTAAGAATAATTAATAAATACACTTATACGTTTTTTGAATAATTAGGTAGGTACATTTGAAAAGAATAAATATGAACTTATGCAATGATAATTGTTTAAAATGTATTAACAGCTGTATTTATTTCATGAAAAAAGAAAATAATTAATACTGTTTAGAATCAAGTGATTTTTACTGTTAAACAAAGAGTGAGGATCCTGAATCACTTATGTAAACACAAACATACCTACTTAAAGTGTAATAAAATATGTAAGGTCACTTAGATATATTCTGTTAACAGTAATAGACTAATAACCTATAAATATAATATATATTATATAATAATATTATGCAATTTATTTATGGTGTTTTTTTTTATTTTTATAGTTGAAAACTGGGTTTGCAGAAATTTTTGGTGCAGAATTAGTAAAAAATAAATTGTATACGTTTTATTTTGGAGCAAAAATTGCAGTGTTTACATGGCAAGGGTGTTCATTAAAATTACGAGGAAAAAAAGGAATTAGTTATATATCCAAAGAGACCCCAATGGTAAGAATTATGATATTTTTAAATTAATTTATTTAATGGAGATTACTTATTTCTACTATTTATTACTAATTTTAACTATATTGTGATGTTTATGCATGATAATGTATCAATTGTTTCGAAAATATTAAAATCACGTTCATTACTGTATATTTTTCTTCAAATTTACCAAATAGTTTAATTGCAATTAATTTAATTTATCTATTGGTAAATCTTTTTATCAAAATGGATAAAGTTAGTTAAGTTAGCTTAAATATTAAAGTAAATTAACATTATTTTAAAACATAACGTTTAGAACATTATCTGTGGTTGTTTGTTTGATATTTTTGTAAGTTATTTAAATTTTGATAAATTTTATGACTTGAATATACTAAAGAAAAGTTAAAATATTTAAAAATACAATGTCTAAAAGAAATCATTTTTTTAAACTTAAATTAACTCTAATATTAAAGCTAACAACACAGGATTTGTTGTACTGAACATACATTTCTATATTGCATCTATATCGGGCAGAGTAAACAAATACAATGTATCTTTCAAAGATGTATTTTTAATTTTTAATTCTTCGATATTAAAAAATCTTATTAAAGTTTTTTAGTGTTCACATATTAGACAATATAAAAACATAATTTTAAAGTAAAATAAAAAAAGAATTTTTGAATTAATTCTTGTATTTTAAAATGCTTAACTAAACATCTAAAATAATGCAAAATATTTATAAACTTGTATGTAATGTAACACCTGATAAATCAATTTATTTTAGCCATATAGTTTTAGCTTCATTTGTTCCTTAATATCTATTGAGAATAAAAAATAATTCATATATTTTAATACTAATCAGCTGGAGGAATACAAATTAACTGAAAAAAAAAAATTGGTAGAGTTCAATACAATTCTTAATAACTAATTATTTTTATAGTTATGAATGTCTGAATTATTATCTGTTTTTTTAATGTGTACATATTTTAACCGTGTTTAATCTTTTAGTTGTCTTATTTAAATTGCCATGCGTCATTAGAACAACTACGAGTAAAATCAGAAAAAGAAAAGATAAGAGGTCCTGTTACAATGGTGGTCGGACCGACTGATGTGGGTAAATCTACTCTTTGTAGAATACTACTTAACTATTGTACACGAATGAATGATCTTGGTCGTAGACCCATCTATGTCGACCTGGACCCATGTCAGGGACTAATATCAGTTCCAGGAACAATTGGTTTGTATGGATTTTAAATTAATCATAAGACAATAGTCCTAATGAGAACAATAATTTATAGGAGCAGTCATGGTAGAAAGGCCAGCTGAAGTAAATGAAAGTTTCTCCCAAGCAGCTCCACTAGTCTATCATTATGGACATACAAAAATGGGTATTAATTCAACTTTGTACAACACTTTAATATCTCGTATGGCGGAAGTTATTCATCAACGGATGAATGAAAATCCTAGAAGTAATTTCTATCTATTATATATTATTTGAACTTAATTTATATCATTACATCTATTATACAGATGGCTACATGACAAATAAGGCTAAGTGATATAGCATATATTACTGGGTAGTAGAAGATGATTTCTATTTATTGGTGAACATTTTACTATTTTCTGATAATAATTCAAAGTGATATTGAATTTCATAGTTTAGAATTGATGTGAGACTCCTTTGTAAAAAGAAATGATTTAACTCTTCTTGAATACCTTCAAAAACGTTTAGCCCCATTTGTCGTGTATCCATCTATATAATTAAAAAGAATATTTAAAAAACATTAGGTCGGTATGGAATTAATTGAGTTTTAGTTTAACTATAATAATTTGTTCAGTATTACCTACTTCCGATATTTTGTAAATATTTAATAAGTAAAACTTACTGTTTTACAGTTTTAAAAGGATAATAATAATTATTATTTTTAATTAGTATTATGAAGAGCACATATAAAGTTTAACTTATTCACAATTTTAACGGTTTATAATCAATTACTCTGATTTACTGTTTTTTTGATTTCCTGTAAAGTTTAATTTTTATTCATTATTTCAATGATGTTCGATATTTTATTTAAAAAAAATTAACAACTCATTACTGTGACTATATAAATACAGACAACTGAAATTATATAGCTGACTTATTTGGTATATTGCATAGCTAAATAATAATTGATTATTTGATTATATTGTTCCATGTTAGCAAAAATCAAATACTCTAGTATTTGTAATTATTATTGTTGTCTTGCAGTTTAAAAATTAGTAATTATTCGTTTATTTTAGATTGAAATATTAAATAGCAATTACTAATTTTAGTCCAAAAAATGTTTTTTTAATTATAAATAATTTTTTATTAAATTGTATACTTTTATGGTAATTAGTGTTAGAATATATATTTGCTAATTTTTATATTATATTTAATTGCTTTAATTCTTTTTTAATTGTTTTAATTGCAATGATTAATTTTGTATTAATTTTATTTTTACAGTTAACTGTTCTGGATTAATAATTAATACGTGCGGTCGGGTAAAAGGTAAAGGTTACCAGCATTTGACTCACATTGCACTCACTTTTGAAGTTGATGTTATTCTTGTACTTGATCAAGAACGATTATATAATGAACTAGTGAGAGATATGCCAGTATTTGTCAAAGTTATTCTTTTACCAAAAAGTAGAGGAGTAAGTTTCACCAATAAGATTATTCTTATTATTCTCTTTGGGAACTTATCGATTAATATGGCTACCTTTATAATAGGCTGCAAAAAAAAAAATAATATAAATAGCTCTGCCTAATAAAACTCAATGTGTTAACCCTAGGTCAACAAACCAATTCCCTTCAACACATATAATATATAGGATTTGCTTTTTTTTATATATTTTACATTGAATTTCTAAAATATCTGTTTACCATGAAAGATTTGAATTTGTGACTCACTTAGTTATTTCTTTGATAAAATACTATGGTCAATAGTCAATACTCATTAGAAAATTCAGTAAATTTTATTTTTATGGTAAGCCCCCCAATATTTTTAAAATGAAAATGCACTTTTTTGGCAGTTGTAGATCGTCTTCATATGCGTTAAGCTTTATTGGGCAGATCTAATTATACTATTTGTCTTGTAGAGTGAAAAATTGTCTTAAAATAATAAAATGCAGTGTTAAACCACGGTTTAATAGTAAAATTAAATTATGATGCATTATTATAAATTTGATTTGTTTTATACTTAGGTAGTTGAAAAGAGTAATAAGTTTAGATTGGAAGGTAGAGAAGCACGTATTCGAGAATTCTTTTATGGTAATCCTAGGAATGTACTTCATCCACACACCTGTGTAGTAAGATTTTCCAACATAAAAGTATATAGAATTGGAGCGCCACCCATTCCAAATGTATTGATGCCATTAGATATGCAAAAAACTGATTTTGAGACAAAACTTGAACGTGTTACTCCAGGTAAATATAAAAAACATTTAGTGCGTTACATATGATATTATTTAATAAAAGTACTTTTTCATTGAGATTATTTTTTTTAAATATTTTGACAATTTTTACAGGGCCAAATATGATGTATCACCTGTTAGCTCTGAGTTTCAGTACAACGGTAGAAGAAGACGTTGTTAGGAATAGTGTTGCTGGTTTTGTCTGTGTGTAAGTATTGTTGAGTATCATTCAATATAATATAACAACATTTTGATGTACAACCATTTTAATATTTTTTTTTTTATTTCTCTAGAACAAGTGTTGACACCTCACAACAAATGTTAACTCTATTGTCCCCTCAACCAAAACCTCTGCCTGAAACAATTTACCTCATGTCAGATGTACAGTTCAATGACAACAATGCTTGAAGCTGTCTGTTTGAAAAAAGCCAGAAAAAATATTTTGTGTTTTAAATATAGATATTGTTAATGATTATATTTTTTAGTACATAATATATTTTTCGTTGCCTTTAAGAGTAATTAATAAATCCCAGCTTGTAGTAACAATTTAATGTACATATTTATATTAAATGTAAATATGTAATTTGTTTGCTGACATTATATATTTCATTAGTATTAAAAGGACTTATCACTTATAAGTATTATTACGAATAACTGCATTAGTCATTAGTGTCATTACATATTTATTTGATATAAAGTTCAATAACATACAAATGCTTATGTTTAAAATGACTAGGTACTTTGAATTATAACAAGTAATACAATATTATTATAATATGTTAATCCATTAAATAAGTGTCAACACATTTTTCCAACTATTTTTATTTTGTTCAGTGGGTTTTGAAATTGCTTATGGATTTAAGTAAACTGTAATATTTGATTATAATTATAATTATTATAATTTTTGACGTAATTCTATCCTTTAAAAATGAATTGACAATGTTGCAGAGTGATATAATTATAATTATTATCACAAAAATTGAGAATTAATTAATAATTAGTTAAACATTTATTTTTGTAAAAACTAAAAAACTTACTTGTTTTACTTAGATTAGTTAATTAACTTAATTTTCTAATTAATATAATGTCATAATTTATTAGTTAATAGGATGTCACTATTTCAGTGAAATTGTTGTATTCTCTTCAAGACCTTTGCGCAACAGAGATAAAAAGAATTCACATAAATTTTTTTTTTTTGATTGTTGAGTTATCTTAGAGTAGAACAATTTACCACGAAAATTATAATGAATAATATTTTCGAAGATATGATTTATCAGTTTTGTAATTTATTATTTATGACTTAAATATAAAAAAAAAATATTGTATATTGAAATGGATATTATATTTTTTAGACATTAATATATTTAGATGGATCAATATGTTACTCCCACAAAAATACTTAAGGTAGAAACTAGAAAATACTATGGATAGTGCAATAAGAAGGAATGATATAGTATTATAATATGCATGTTGCATTTATAACAAAATAGTTATTATTTAAAAATAATTTAAAGTTGCACAATCAGTAATCCCTAGGTTTATGTATACCATACTAAAATGTATATAACCCAGGTGGTAATTTAAAATGATATCCCCTTTGGAATTTTTATATCTACACCTTGTATTTTTCACTTTATTAACTAAAGTAAACTATATTAACGCTATTTTTATATTGTCTCATTATGTAATATTACCACTAGGAACTAGTTAAAAAAATATTGTGTTTTAAAGCTATTATATTTTATACTTAATAAAAATGTATAAAGAGAAAAACAAGGTTGCACACTTGCACGATAGGATTTTGATCGGAAAACGCATTTAATAACAGAAATTTGTCAGGAGATAATCAATTTTAGATTTTGAGTGGAGCGATGAATGTATTGATTTTACAATGATGTGTGGTTTTTTATTTATTTTTTATTTTGTGTCACCATTTGTGCATTCGGGAGGTCAGCATTTAAAATTCCTAATATTACCATCTACCTATGTGTTCGCAGATGTGTTCATCGTCAATCGTCATAGCAAATAATTTACTATTTAATTTTAATTTTTGATTTTACCCGAACTTGGTTTCAAAAAAACAGAACATATTTTATTTTGGTGTTTCTTAATATTCCTGTACGTTATAGTCCTATTTAAGTAAGTAGAATATTTTATATTTATAATTTATTGGAGTTCATCAAAATAAATCATTAGTAGTAGACTTTTATATTTTTATAAATATTATGAAAATTACCCAATTATTAATATAACATAGGTATATAATTGTTTCCATCGGTTCTATACAAAAAACTTACTAATGTAAATAACAGATAAATAAAAAAAATGAATTGACATTAAAAAAACTCCCGTAAATAAAATAATAAACAAAAATCCTACCTTTATATGGTTTACCGGGCGTTTTGTATAGGCAATATAAGTACATTCCGGATGTTATGGCTTGGCGGTGTTATTGTACAAGTATGTAAAATTGTATTCGATTTAAATATTTATATTTTAAACAGTTTATTTCTCAACACAAAACCAATTGTTAAAGTCGTTAATGAATTCGATATTTGAATTTTGAATGTTAAAACGCTGGTTCTGTATCACTCACACACAATCAACACGTAACCAAGTTGCAATCCGAACAGCTTTTAAAACACTTTATTGGGTGTTTAATTATTTTGTTAGTCACCTATGCAAGTAAGGCAATAGGCCTATGTATATATGAAAATGAAACTAATTATATGATGATATCAAGAAACAATCAGTTGATAATATGAAATTCAAAGTAGTGGATAACTTTAAATACTTAGGAGTAACTGTAATTTATAAGAATATAATATGCACCAGGAAGCGAATGAAAGAATTATGTGTGGGAACAGGTGTTATTATAATGTAGTCCTATTCTGATGTCCATACAAAAAATACTGTGTTAATAATTTTTTGATTTTTTGTATTTCTGTTTACAGTACCTACCTATGAGCTATTTATGAGAAATCTCTTATTAAATGTTCGACCATAAGCTATGATAATTGAACGTTTTATAAAATATGTTTAACTACGAAATGATTTACAAATGGGTACTGATGAACAACAACATATATTACAATAGGTACTTAGTTATGACTTTATGAGCCAATCTGTAATACATTTTGCAAGCTCTTTTAGACAGCGAAAAATCAACCAGTGTCTCCATCGTAGATTTCAAAATGAATCGTACGGTGTTACGTTTAATGTATAATACACCTATATTATGTGCATTGGTATATTAAATTTATATAATGTTTACTATATTATACAATAGCATAGCTCGAATATAAAACGTTCGCCGCGATAGACATATACATCCAACAGGCTACAATGTAGGTACCTACATTGTATAACGATACCGCTGATATTTTGTTGAGCGTACGAACTAACAAAATCGTAGATAAGTAAAATCGAATAATTAAAATATTACCTAGGTCGCATAGTGCAAGTAAATGTTATTATTGACCTTACCTGCAACATATCTTTTTGCTGACCAAAACTTCCTTAATAATATTTCCTTTTCTCGTCGTTTTTGTAAGCTCCATTTTCACCGCTCCTTTCTTTTCCAGAAACGTTGTAGGTACCTATATAGACACAATAGACATAATATCATTATATAGTTCATAGTTATTATTATTATTTATTCATAGTCGATCTTACCCAAATATCGAACACACGTTTCCAGTTTCCCCAATATTCTTCATCGCGCGCGAACTGGATTACGGTAGGTGCGTTTATTGACACGTTTTAAATTTTTTAAATTTTAAAATCGATACACACGACCCTACACTATTTCGACTAAAAAACCCGGACTGTACTACAAATGTGCATTACACTGAAATAAAATTTTATTCGGCATTGGCGAGCGCGCAGAAGACCCGAAGACATGTCGAAGTGAACTGACGAGTGATTCCGTTCGCACTCCGCCACTTGGTGCAATAATATATCATATCGGAATTTATTAGTTATATATATATATATATATTTTATATATTTCCCCGTTTTATTCGGCTTATCACCAAACCGATATAGATCTCGCTTTCACACGATAGGTATATACCTACTGATTATATTTTAAAATAACCTGTCTACCGATATCTAAACTGCTAACCTACACTCGAATCGCTATAAATTATCTATATATATATATATATATATGTAAAAATGGAGCCAAAAATGTATAACAATTCATCAATTGAGAACGGCTGGTCCGATTTGTCTGAAATTTTTTTTTTAAGATGTTCGTAATTGTCAGGTGAAAGTTTTTACGAAAGAAAATTTTTAAAAAGTCAACCGAATAATTAGAAAAACTGCAAAAACTATTTATTGATGTCTGGGATTCGAACTCGATACTGTTGTCTTTATTTACTCTATGGTGTATTATATTATTATATTGGTTGCTATTGGTTAATCGGGCATGTTTGTTGATTTGTATTATTATTTTTTGTCTATATAAATGAATGATGGTGTGTAGATTAGACCTATGGGAAGAAGATACGCTAATTTAAAAAGGGTTAAATTTGGTTTTTTTTATTCAGCGGATTTTAGTTAGGTTAGGATTTATAGGTAGGTGGAATTAAGTAAAAAAGGCAAACTTGGTATAACTTTGGTACTTTTTGAGTTAAATCATACACTTACGTACAAACAGCACGGGTTCCGCGATCTACCGCAGGTAGATTGCCTACCTAATAATATACTGCTGCGAAACAGAATTTTTATTCCGGGCAACAGAAAAGTTAAGATAAATCTAGAACATCATACACCGAATATTAAATAACGCATTGAACAATGTTTGAGTCATATAGAGTTGGTACATTTAACGGGAAACGGAGTGCACGGGATCAGCTGGTATAATATAATATTGAAGACTGAAGTCTATAATATTATATTGGATTATTACTTATCGCATAGCATTTGAGTTGGTTTTTTTCTCGAGTATAATATTTCTACATTTCCGCTCGGAAAGTTTATTATTAAATTCTTACGTGAAATACGTTACAATAATAACGAGGGACTAGGGCGACATTATTTGCAACAATTTTATTTTATAATTTTGTTATTTATAAAATACTATTGTATGCTAGATGCCAATTTCCTAGGACTCCGTGTGCCGTGACCGAATCGCGCTCATTAAATTGATATGACTGTGATCGAAGACGGGTGACCTGAGTGCCACATCGTATCTAATAATATTAATATAATAATAATGTAATAAGTGATGGGTATTTAGTAGGTACCTATTTAGTATTTATTATACCTACTGCAGTCCAGTGCCGTAAAAACCAGATGTACAGAGTGTTATATATATTATATATATAGCCAGTGCTTAACTTGGGGTCAAAATTTAAAAGTCCCGGGCCATATGGATACCAGATTAGTTAAATTCAGTAATTTAATTATTTTTAACAATTTTAATTGAATAATTATTGAAAAGATAAAAGTACACTGTAAGCAAATAGGTAAAGTAGGTATATTATATTATACATTTATAGAAAAAAAAAACTAAAATAAATCAAAAAAATCTACTGGCTATAAATTGCTCAAAAAGAGTTAATATTTTGAACATTATGTCATTTATGGAAAATAATGATACAAAAATATTTGGTGAAAATTTCAAGAATCTTTATTCTGCGGTTATTTGTTTTCGAGTTGCACCAAAAAACTATGATTCAAAATTTAAGTATGCGATCATACTGTTAACAACATTTATGAAATAAATAAATAATAGCTATGTACGTCATAATATATTATATACAAATAGGTGCGCTATACCAGCACACAAAAAAAAATTCTATAATATTACAGTTTTGAAATTAAAAAGAAATCAACGTAAACCAATACGTAGTACCTATATTGCCATCAAGTAAACAGTGATAAAAACTTAACATATTATTTAAAACTAAATATATATCATTAGAAATTCAAAATGTACGTATACGACAAGTTAAATGTAACCGGTGTAATTTGGTAAGAGTGGGGGGCTAGTGTGAACATAGCCCCCCTACTAAGTTTATTTCGGTCACAACTTTGCTCCGAGTAACTTACAAATTCGAAAAGTCAACTTACATTTACTTACAAATTAAGCTGCACAACTTACAATTTGTCCTGTGTAATTGGGTAAGAGTGGGGGCTAGTGTGAAAATAACCCCCCCTACTAAGTTTATTTCGGTCACAACTTTGCTCCGAGTAACTTACAAATTCCAAAAACCCACTTACATTTACTTACAAATTGAGCTTTTGAACTTACAATTTCTCCGGTGTAATTTTGATAAAACGGGAGGGGGGGCTAGTGTGAAGTTGGCCCCCCAAGTTAATTTCGGCAATTACTCCGAACTGATAAACTTACATTTACTTACAAATTGAGCTTTTGAACTTATAATTATCCCGGTGTAATTTTG
>WHPZ01579951.1:0-11945 GCA_016617965.1 Macrosiphum rosae | reverse complement strand
GTTAAATATATTCTTTGTTAACTATTTGATCATTATACCTTAACGTCTTAACGTTGACCCGACTTAACCAACTCAAGTTAATTTTTCATTAATTTTCGGACCTTTGAATATCATATATTATATGTATAATATCACATACATTTGTATAGGTATACCTGGCCAACACTCAGGAAGCATAGCGTCCTTGGCTTCCGCCAACTATTACGGTTCGGCGACATCGGGACCCGAACAACACAGTCCAGCTAAGTACCCGGAGAACGGGCATGATACGCTTTCGGACTTTGTCACATTTGTGTGTCAAGAAGCGGAGAGCTCTCAAGGCGCACAGGTATGTAATGTCATTGCATGTAAAATAAATAATATGTACTTATAATTATTATATATTGTTTAATTATTGTACCCCAACATATCAACGTTTTATATATCTATTCAATATTCAATCAACACCCGATTTTCAATATTATAGTCCACAATAGCAAAATAATAAACAAACATATATTATAATATGCCTAATATTGCTGATAACAAAACACTTACTCAAGTTTACATTGTATTATATAGGTATATTTTAAATTATCTAAATAGTGCGCGCCGTGCGTCAATGAATAGCTTGCCATTTTTTATTTTATATTAATTTTGAAAACCGTAATTTCACTTTGTTAATATAAATTATGTCCCAAGTGCTCCGTATCACTCCTATAGAATCTCTGCGACGTATCAATGTAATTTAAATACTTTTTTGTCAACAGCAATGTATAAGAAAATTCCTATTTAATGGATTACATTTCTTATAGATTACTGTTGAAAAAAAAACTACGTTGAAATATATTGATTTCCCATGAAGATAATTAGGGTTAGGTATACGAAACTTTTGGAACATGCTCTGTATAAGTACTACAATTTTAAATTTATATTCTGAAAGTTTTAATCCTTCAAACCGTAATAGTTATTACTTATTAGTTATTACATATCGATTCTCATATCGGTGCACCTATATAGTTAACATAGAGTGATGTAAAAAAAAAGTCCCAGAAATTCGTTGCATATTCGGTTAGTTGTAACTTATAAAAATGTTTTTTTTCTTTTTAAACACATAACTTATAAGTTTCAGGAAAAACATTTTTCATCTCATATATTTAATATTTATCGTGTTTTTTCTGCTTTCTGTACTATTATTATACTGGTTTAGTTCAACTTGAATTATTCTTCCACCCCGTTTTACTTGTTGAGTTGTGTAAACCAGTGAAAATCTGAAATTTGTTTAAGATTAGGAAATCATAATGCAGATAATAATTGGAATTAAATTTCACGTTCATAAAATATATCTAAACTAATTCGCTTTCGGAATGGTAGTTAGATATATATACTTTAATCCCAGAATTCAAATATTATAAAGGTCAACAAAATATTATATAATAATATATTATTAAACTTGTTAAAATAATATAATAGATGTTTGTTTTAATTTCCCCACTTGTAAATGTCATATCTATTGTCATTAGTCATGTATAATATTATGTACATAATATAGCGAGTGTATTATATTGATTACATCTAATAATAATTATTAATTACCGTTTACTGTTTTTTTTTATGCCCCACGTAGGGATGGGCCTATGGAAATCAGGTTTTACATTAATTTATACATATTTATATATATATATATATTATACAGTTAAAATATTTTAAAGTTTTAATATTAGGTTAACACGCGGGTATTATGCCATTTCCGACGCCGTTTGTCGGAAAATCTTAGAATGCATTGTATAATGTATAGAATTTATTATATTATGTGCAGTCTACAATTGTATATTTCCGATGATGCGTACTAATTCATACCGTTTTTCTTTTCTCTATTGCATCGTAGGCGGGACCCACGAGGAGTCCGAAAATGGCCCAATATTATCCGAGCACTATGCTACCACCACCCCCTCCACCGCCCATGGCGCGGCCAGTAGCCATCATTCGATCTACAGGTAAGCCTTTTCACAATTAAATAACTAGTAATATAATATATAGAATGCCGGACGACGTTAAGTTGTACTAAACTTCGTTCTATAATAATTATAAGCTAATATATTAATATGATAATTTAGATCACGTTTATCTGTGGATAACCGTGATTTGGATACTTAAGATCTAAGGTAGGTATCTACCAATGATCTTATCGTACTTGGTTAAGGAGTATGTATTATATATTCTCGCGCGATTGATCAAATCAATCGTGGATATAAAAAAGTATCAAAAACCACGAACAGGTCGATGCTCCCGTCGGGAAATAAAGAATTGGTTCCCAAGTAAAAATAAACTGTACGAATAGGTTCCTTATTAAAATTACTTATAATCATATAACTGTTCGAATTGGTTCCCAGACTAATACGTACAAATATACCTAGTTAATATTTTTAAGATCTGAAGAGTGATGACTGTGATTTTCCCCCAAAAATGTAGGCAGCATTACATTTACTTCGAGATGAACTACATATTGTTGTGAATCGTTATGTCTATACCACATTTTTTATTATTATTAATTATTTTGATTGGCTTAGATTTATTTGATATTGTGTTAAACTATAAAAATAGGTACCTATTTTATTATTATATATGATTATAGACTATAGCTTATGGCTTATACGAATATACAATATATATATTATATTTTGACAAGCTATACAAACGTGTTAACGGGTTAACGTTTAATATTAACACAGATAACATATATATGGTATATATTGTATCTACTCTCTATGATTTAGTATAAAATGGGAGGGCAACTGCTGTCGGTTAAATAAAAACAGTAATTTTTCAACTATAGTTGAAAAAGTAAATTTTACAAAGTCTTATCATTCAAATGTTAACTGTGGACGAACGGGGTATCAAATATCTATTGACTATACCTGGGAACTAATTCGGGTATTTGAAACCGACTCATATAGCACAATCCTCACCCCTCAGTTGCGTAATACCATTGAGGAATACATATAAGTTCTGCAGCATTCTTATATTGTTCCCGAAAAATTTACACGAAGCATATCATTGTCTTTAATTTCGCGGCGTATCCGAAACGTAGAAGAATAAGTAGACTAGTGGTGTTTCAAAGGTCGCCCGAAATCTCGCGCTCGGCAATCGATTTCGTGGGACATGGCACATTGCCACCATAACCGCACACTACGACGAACACGGTTATATTATATACCATGGCTAGGCCTTTTTTCGCGTCCTATTTTTCTTACCTTCGAGCGTTGGTACTCGATCGATAAAACGCACATATCCTATAGTATTATACAATAATAATAATAATATATGTACAGCAACATTTAACAGTGTGTATTTCTTGATAAATTCATTCACACATGTGTTTATAAAAAAATATTTTTTTTTTTTTAAATTATATATTATAATTTGAAGTTATACCTATATGACTACACGGTATTTTTTGATTTAGTTTGCAGAGCATCTAATTAATTTCGGTGCACTGTTTATCTAAACTTATAATTAATTAACTACTTGCGGTTCGAAATTAGATTTGTATAAATTGAAATCCTCAGAAAAATATTCTGATCCGGAATATGGAATTAAAAACGAATATCCCCCCAAAAAAATAAAAATGTTAAACAATTTAAAAATTATAGGTATCTACCAGTAACTTAAAATTGTAAAAAAAATTCAAAATATATAAATATACAATATATATTGAAAAGTGATATAAAATAATCAGTATGTTTAATATTATATCGCTACGTTGATTTGCCTACCTTTGCAGTAGTACTGTGCATAATAGAGACAAACTGTCCACCGTCGTTGGTAATGATATTTGTCATACGTGCTAATGCATTCTGTAGATGTCAATGGTGATATAATATTTTATTTTCGATAACATATTGGTATTATTTATGTTTATACTCAACCTATTTAGGAATTAGGTTATGTTGGAAATCTATAATATTTTTTTAACTCTCAATTTCTTTTTTACCTAAGTCATAAAAAAATTAGTTATCTACATTTTAAAAAATGTACAAACAGGTATACTAGGTAGGCCTAGTATACTAGGCATTATAATATACAAGAGAATAGATAATATTATATAGATATAGATCGATTTAATAAAATATTATCGTCAATTAAATATAAACTGTACTTACTATTAACAATTGACGGTTACAGGTGAGCTGACCATTGCTCCGTCAAACTCGCCGCCGACTTCCAACACGCCACCGATGGGCGGCGGAGGCGGCGGTGACGGATCGCCGGGCGGCGGAAGAGATTCCGATCAAAGTCCACCGCCGATGAGCGGTCAACTGTCCGAGTCACAGCTGTCCGGTGGTGGCCGGAGCGTGGTGACCGGTGGCAGCCCGTTTGCCGTGTCCGCTAACCGCGATTACCATTTCTCGCACATACAACACGGCCAGGTACCGTATACGTTCAACTTGCCAGCTCACGATTACAACCCGTCGAATTATTAACGTTTTTATTTTTCTCTTACCATTTTTTTTTTTTTTTGATTTGTTTGTTTGTTTGTTAGTTTGTTTTTTTTTTTGTCCGTTTGTTTTCACGCAATAACAACAATATTTTTATTAAAAAATATGACCTAACACATCCCCCCCCCCGTGCGTGTGACGTATATATTATTTGTATGCATATAATATAAGTTTTGGTACACTATGCATGTTGTGTTTTATTCTAAACTATTTCCTTGCCAAACTATATTTTTATTCGTCCTATATTCCTTTACCGTCGTTATCGATTATTACATATTGTTATTATATATCATAGCCGGAAATCCGGTACACGAGTATACCATGGGCCGGTCCGACTGCCCAGGTTAGGTTAGACTATGTACCGCATTATTATAATAAACACCTATACCGCATACTTTGACCAGAGCAATATTATTCTTCGTATTTACGTAGTTTTTGAACTTTTTTCGTACTCTGGTCCGACGCGTATATGACACGACATTTGACCCTTAACGATCCATTATACAATAATTTAAATGCACAGACATATATTATGTGTTTATGCATATAATATATACGTCACGTAACCACCAATATAATAATACAGACGTCGCTTGGAAAAGTACACCCCATTTGTCCGTTCAAGCTTTGCTTAGCCGGCAGTGTTTTCGTGTTTTATAGTTTGTTGTTGTTGTTATTGTTGTTGTTTTTTTTTTTATCGTTTTTTATTTGTTTTAACCGCACACGGTTCCGAATACCGTCTGTTTATATACCTACCTACGTCTGTAAAGATTGTGTTTTGATATTAATTATATCCAACAATAATGTATATTACATATTATTATATTATTTTACATCCGTTCGCGTTTTCACCGAGTGTTGATAATATTATGTAACAAACGCGTTCGCCCTCCTATATATTATATTATAATAAAAATCATAATTATTACGATGCAAAACTTACGCGCGGTTTAGTAACTTTCATTTTTTGGTCGTTTTTTTTTAAAAATAATATTATTATTGTGTATAACTTTTCTTTTTGTATAATCGTCGTTAGAATAAACTATTTTGGTACCTACTGAAGCTACCTATACAAAATATAATATAATAAATAAATAATAATATTATGTAACATTATATTGCTGCAAAACGTCGCGAACTCCATAATATACAAGTGGACCACGTAGTTCATCAAATACTAAAATGTGCCATTCCGTTAGGTTTTAATAATACTATAACGATGTTTGTTAAAGTCAATCCATAAATGTAAATGTGTGTGTACATAATAAACTAAAGTGCAATAAATAAATATCCGCGGTAGAGAGATGCAGTTATACAATTAGGTATAATACTTATACGTAGTACCTTTATATATTATATATTATACAATAAGCCCATGTGTTATTATTATTTGTATTAATTATTATTATTATTATTATTGTAATATATTTTATAAGTAATAATTATACAGTTATTATTATTGTCAGTACATTATTAGTTGTGTGTTCGTGTAAGTCTAACCTAATGTATAGATGACATTGTGAATATGTTTATATTGATATTATATAGATTGTCGACCTTGACTTATGTTATAATATATTTATAGGCGTAACTGCATAGTTGTCGCTGTCAAATATATTATAATTATTATTATATTATTAAATTTCCATCTTTAGCGTTTACATAGGTAAAGAACAAAAATAAATTGTTTAATGTTTTGAAAATTGGAGTCAAACGTCCATCGCACGCATTTTGTCGTGTGAATAAATAATATATATAGTAAGAACTGAGTATTACAACTTCCATATTATATTCACTTAATTCGTGTACATTATATTCTGTATAAATATCAAAAAAAAAAAGAAATTCGCAAGCATTTTATAATATTCAGTTTATAATTATTTCTTACCTTGCCGATTTTAAACAATTATTTCAAACGTGAAACTATTATACTCGAACTTTGAAGATATTATATTTTTATACATTTTCTCAGTTCTTGGCAGTAATTGGTTATAATATATTGTTTAGACAGTTTGATAATAATAAAAAAAATCTTTAAACGTTTTGCGTAATGTTAATATAATATTTAAACTATACAAAATAAATGTTGTTATTTATTCTTTAAATTTGAATTTTTTTTAACTAAATAATTTACCTCGCGGGATAACTTTTGTCGAAATTGCAGTATTGAATGGTATTATTTTTAATTTTTAATACATTTTATTATTCATTACAACTTACAAGTTACAACATTTAAAAAATAAACGTTTCACAACAGTGAAATCCTCTTCTATAATATTACCGTGTTTTCTCGTTCGTTCGATTTATCTTACAAATTAATTCCATTGAAAAAAATTTAAATAGGAAAGATATTAAAATAAAAAAAAATTGAATATTTTGCAAACGTGAACCAGAAATTCCAGTTTACTAAAATAATATGATTATAATAAACACCGCGTAGGTATACAAAGACACTGCATCGTACGTATTTCTCTCATTTATGACTTGCAATATTGTAATATCAAGTGATATTTCTCATACCTACAATCACGTGTATATATATATATTATACCTATCAAATCATGTGCTCGAATGCAGTTCAAAATTAATTTCGACACCAATTTAAAATAAAAATACGACGCATGCGATTTCAAACATTACAACGGCCACAATACCCGAGAAATACAGCCATCAATTCATAGCAAATAACTAATCGAGAAACAAATATTGAAAAAATGTCCTTCCCAGTCTTGGGGTATAATTATATGGTTTTAGTCTGGTTCGGAATCGTTTCAAAACGTTTTCGTGCCGCGTTTGAACTTAGAAATAGTCACCTCAGTATTGTGCATTGTCGGGTACACACATCATATATTACCTATGTACGTATACTGCGGAAAATGGAGAGCTGGAGCAAATCTCGTGGGCGTTTTCACCTATGTTTTTTTTTTTATTCATCTTTCACGTGCCAAGGACGGCGTTCCGTCGGCAGTAGGTCGCGCTGGAAAATCACATTCGTAATACTATTATATATTATTATCTACGTTATTTTATATGAGCTATATATTATATTATTTTCTATAAATAGGCACGATAATATAACTACAATATTGTATAAAATAAATACGGATAACAATTTATAGCAATATATTTTATTTCATATTATGCGCTGTGCGAAATATCCTTTAAAGAAACAAGAAAAAAAAATTATATAAAATATAATATCGTTTACGATCTATAAATATATCAAGTTCGACACGTATTAAAATGTTTTACAGTAAAACGTATATTTTATAACATTATATTATTTCAAGTAAGCCGAGACGACCAAATATACCGTTAAAATCCCAGTTGAAAATCAAAACCCACGTACTTGAAATATTTTAATAGAGGTAGGTATAACATTGTTATAATATGTACAGTATACATGTACTAGGTATGTACCTACATTGTATAGGTAAAATATTACAAATCGATCTTCGTGTTTGTAATTGTTATTGTTTCGTACTTAGTAGACTATGTCCTTCACATATTGTATACATTATTGTGTGGTTGTACAATATCATTCGATACTATTGTTTTACCATTGGTTCTTGCATTGCGCACCCCACCACCTCCCACAGGTCATGAGTATGTAACTATTGAATTAGTTAATATTCTTTTCTTTATTATTTTTATATTTTACTATATAATTGTATCCGGTCATTTAATAATGTATAATAATGATATATATACGTATTAGAAGATACCTAAAAAGTTGAACGATCGACAATTTTTTTTATTCTTTCTGTAGTGTTTATAATATTATTTAGAAAATACATCATAATAAAAGGATTATGATCTGTATTATGTTTTGTTATTGTTTCTGTTTGTTAATAGATATTTGTGTTACGTAATAATTCATTTGTTTTACGCATTGTAATTGTATAATATAAATGTATCGATTAATTTAAACCCAAGAAAGTAAACCGTTTTAGTGATAATGTTATATATTACATACGTAATAATGATATTTTATGATAATAAACGCCAATAATTATCTTATTGTTCTGAAGAAAATAAACTGCATAAGTATAATATATATATATATATATATCTATATTATATAGATATAGTGTAATTGTATAATAGTATGCATTCTTTTTTGTTTTATAATGCTAATAAGTTTCTGTTTAATTTTTTATATATATTATATTGTACCAACATATTATATTATTATTATTTTGTAAAACCAGTACGTTTTCAACTACCAAAGTATATATATATATATATATACTATTTCTTTTTGTATAACTATGTGTAGTAGTGAATAGAATCTGTTTTGTGATATTGAAACTCCTTATATTGTACATATACATACATATATACGCATAAAAAAAATACTGTGTTTTATTGCCTGGTCCACTTTGCTATACTTGGTAGGTGATGCCGATTATGATTTTTATGATCATTTCATTTATAACAATAAAATACCACCGCAATAATATTATTATGTGATATATAAACGCCTACCCGCGATCAAGGACAATTATTATACAATTGTACTCACACATATGTGCGTTGTATTGCGGCAGTGGCGTCGAAATCTCTCTCTCTCTCTCGTGTTTCATAGCGCTCCGAGGATAAGCGTTAAAGTCTCTTCGAGTTGGCACTGACCGAAGCTGTGACAAGACGTCGCCGAGATGGAAAAATGACATGATATAATAATGTTAAATTTGTTTTTTTCTCGCTGTCAAAAATATTTGTTTAAAACGGGTCTTAATGTAAAATTTACAGTAAAATTAAAAATTTTAGTATTTAATACTATAATTATTATCCAATATACTCACTGCACTGTGAGTTTGTTTTTGCGTCGTTTTAGTGTTCATAAATGTGTGTGCGTGTGTGTTAACCAACAATAATAATACGTGCATACTCGTCCACAGTTATATAGAATTACAGCAACTAATGGTTTTTATTTATTTTAACATTACGATATTAACGACGTGTGAACAATACCCTAGATTAAGACTATAATAATTAGAGTTAGGATGTTTTTGACATGAACAATTTAAAAAAATTCACGAAAATATTTATATTTGCCCTTAAAACATACAAATATAACATAATAAGATGTGTTACAAAATATTATTGCAATATTCATTATTTGTTAAAAATAGAAGCAATATATTTTTAATAATATGTAATAACTAATAATAACCTATTTTAAATACTATTGTAGATATATTATTGTTTATTCATGCAAGGTTTTTTTTTAAATTACCTATACCTAGATGATATAAAAAAAAAACTGCATTTATTACTAAAAATTCCTAAAAATACAAAATGCAATTTAATATAATAGGTTACTGATTCTACCCCATGCCAAATAGATTATTTAGTCTGAATTGTAATAATAATTTAACCTGAAATGTGCACGACTAAAAGAAAAAAACATGTAAATGTCATAAACATCCTATAACTCTAATAATAATACTCCGAAGTATGTTTTACATCTAATAGGCATGGCCGCATGGGTTTTGTTTTCGTCACAAAACTGCCGGATAAGGTATAACAATATTCCGCATAAGCACACTGTTTATTTATGGCTAGATCACCAAGCACGAATGATCCTTCCAGGTTAATACTAATCTGTGTAAAGTATCCAAAAACATTGACGCGTCCCTGCAGTGTAGTACAAATACCAGACTCCTCGTCGGACCGATTTGAATAACAACTTTTAGGTATCGAATAACCATATTATGATGGTTCATTAATTTCAAAATGAATGTGTGCATAAACGATTAAACAATTTAATCTTGGTAGGTACACCAATACTATATTATAGTCTTAATTCATTGTACGTTTGTCAATACGATAGATACGTAAAAAATAAAAAGTTTTCCCTTAATCGGTCAAGTGATCTCAACGTATTTATCCATTTTATACGGTATTTCGCAGATTAAGTTAGGAACATAAACTATATACGTATATGGTACATGTTAGGTATACAGTCCCAGCAATTCCGTTTCACCCCTAGTATCTCCGTGGAAAATCGATATATTTAAATGCAGCTTTTTTTACAGTCATAAGTATCAGTGTTGAGTTTATCTTGATAAATTTATCTAGATAAATATTCTTTTATCTTTTATCTTACCTGGATAAATAGAAAATATTAATTTAGACAGTTATCTAAGATAAAAATCAACTTTATCTAGATGAATGTATCTAGATAATTTAATTTATTTAACGGCTTTTGTTTATTATAGAATATAGGTAGACAATTAAGTAATTTATTAAGTAGGTAGTATTTACTAATAACTAACGACATTTTTGAAGTTATTCTATATTGCTACGAGCTTACGGAGAGTGCCATAAAAAAATATAAAAAGAAATATCCTATAATTTAGTTATCTTTATCTAGATAATATTATATTTATTTAGGCTCAACACTGATAAGTACAGAAATTCTGATTGAATAGCATAATATTCATTTTTTTTTTCAAAAATTCAAAAATTTATTTTAGGCAAAAAAGTTTTTCAAATTTCCAAGATTTTTTGATAATTTTTGAAATTTCGAAAAAAAAAATCGAATATTATGCTATTCAATCAAAATGTTCATACTTATTACTGTAAAAAAACCTGCATTTAAATATATTGATTTTCCATGGAGATTCCAAGGATGATACGGGACTTCTGGGACATAATGTATGGTATATACGAAGAAACCACTGCAGTTTTGTGGCTCCGTCTTTATAGGGCTCAATCCCAGAGAAATCGTCATAATGACTGACTGAAAATCTGTCTTACGACCTGATTTCGTATTTTTAAGCATGCCATTCTTGAACCAATCATATTTTAAACACTAGGCCTAATATATACCTGCAATTACCAACCATTTGGATCGACTCCGACGTGTGATCTATTCGGCTCCAAAGCATATTTTTTAAATTTTCTTCAAGATTATTGCATTCGATTGAAGTATGTACTTGTATTAAATGATTAAATAATAATGTAGAACATGTGGAGTATATAATATTGCATTTAAATGTGTACATTTACGGTCCTAGTGAAATATAGAAATAATCAATAAACGATCGTGGATATCACTTCTGATATCTTTGAGTCCCTCAAATCAACTGCAGATATAATGGTACCGTATTATTATTTTCAGCTAACTTTTCAGATTTATTTTAAGGGCTTCAATACCGGGATTTTTGGTTTTGTCTAACATAGTGCGACATAGTAAGTTAGATGTGTTTTTTACCAAACATAAAAATTTATCTAATGATGCGATAAGGCTTCTAAAACAGATTTGAATTTTTCGTCAAGTCTACTTGAAATCGACTTTCCCACATTTTTGATTTTAACTTCTCCGAAAATTTAAATACAACAATTTTTAAATACTCTTTTTTAATATGACATTTTTAAGAATTGGGGGGATAATATCCAAAATGTGGGAAAGTCAATTTCAAGTAGACTTGACGACAAATTCAAATCTGTTTCCAGAAT
>WHPZ01579950.1:0-11694 GCA_016617965.1 Macrosiphum rosae | reverse complement strand
CTAATCACTATTATTTTGTATGATAATACGGTTTTTCTCATGTCTATAGATAATAATATTTTGTTTATCAGCAGCTATGCTCATTGCTCGAAAACACGAGTGCACACAGACCCAATGGTATAATACACGATGTTTTCGACTTTCGTCGTCGTCACTTGTTGCCGTGTCAGTGCGATGTGCTTGTCGTATTGAGTCTATGATTGTATTAAATTATTTTTTCGTTGTAAGAGACAATAGTTTATAATGTTATTATTGTAACTTACGCTCGAATCGCGGCATTAAATATTTAGAAATGATTGTACCTATTCGGGTTCGAATAGCTTTTACTATAATATAGTGCTACTATTATTCGTGCAACAACTATTATCGGTTAAAAGGTTAGTAAGTTATTTGTATTTGCAGTATTTGTAACAGCTCTAATTGTGGAGGTTCGATCTATTATTTATGAATGTATTATTCAATGTGTTATAGGTTAGAGACAGCTGGCCAGTCTGCTCACTTACAAATCCGTAAGTTATTATTTATTATTATTGTTTTACCACCGTATCCATCGATCACTGCTGAAGAACCCACATGTGCCATCACTTAAATATTATCGTTTAACATAATTTCTATTTTGCTACCTACATCTACTAAAATGTACTGACTAAGACTTAATTACTAAATTTTGTTACACATTACATAAATGTTTATATATGTATAATTGTATTGAGAGGATCTTGCACAACATAGCAAAAACTGTTTTGTGAGGGAAAGAACCTAGAGAACTTGTGTTGTTCAAACTTTAATAACATTTTTTGAAATTCCGATATCAAAAAAATAAAAATGACATTGCCCTGTCAAAGTTCTCCTTTTTATGTGGTGAAAATGTTGGTCCTTAGTTATGACTGTAGCCTTCTCGGTTCTTTCCCGCGTCAAAACAGTTTTTGCTATGCTTTACGTGTACAAGACGGAGACAGCATATGCGGGTGCGGGTATGACATCCTCTTAGCATAATATTATGCATGATACAACAACTTATATTTTTATTTATTTATTCACTTTCACACAATAATTAGCACAATCAATCATCCTACAATTCTTATGATACATATACACATAGTACACACGTACAAACCAAGCATTACGCGGTTCATCAGTTTTGAGCGGTGACCCCCAAGTAAAATCATCAAGGTATAGGATAGTCAGGTAGCGTTAGGCATTTCATCCAAACCATTATAATATACAGTCCAATCAAGTACAGGTAAGCTGTCTATTGTTAATCAGTGACCAGCCCCTGGATAAAACCATATCATTTAATTTAAACTTAACACATCCATTACAGTAACCCACCCAACACATACAGTACAGCAGAGTGGTTTCCACTTCCCAATAGCCTGCCTGTTTTATTCATTATTCTTAGTTAACATGTTTTATATTTTTGAGAACATTTAGGTAGTATGGTTATAAAAATGTGTTTTTTTTAACTTAAATATCCAATTTACATTATTACTATTTTAACTTCAACATATGAGGGAAAGGCAAGATCTTAATTTGCATGTCCAGTAACGCGTCATTAAACGTGTCTGTAAAACTAAACAAACAAATGAAATAACCTCCTAATGAATAATAATAATAACTTAATGGGTTTTGTTGAATTGTAAATTTGAATTAATTTTTTTTTCAATTAAATATAAATTTTGAATATTATAAGAAAACCTGATATTGATATTAGTTTTAATTTCATAGAAGAATATTAATACATTTTATCGATTCTTAAAATTGACATTGAAATTGATTTCATACTCATTTTTTAGTCTCGAGTATTCCAAGTACCAGACCTAACTTATATACAATTGACAATGCAAAATACAAAGCAAATTCTGGAACCCAGGCGATGTGAATCAGCTAAATACGAGTATAAAAAATTGTCTTATGTGGAGATATTTCAAGTACTACAATCCTTACGCAAGTAAGTACTAATAGTGTTTTAAACTGCTAGATAAATATTACTTATTAGTAAACCTTTATGTTTTTAAAGATGAGATGTTTTGTGATTTTAAACTAGAAACCGATGATGGTAAAATTATATGTGGTCATGAAGTGGTTAACATCCAAAGACTACATATTAAAAAAAATAGTTGAGGAACCTCTTGTTAATAATTGTCTTAAATGTAAGTTTATTCTATAAATAAACGTTTTTTTTGTGTGTAATGAATTTATATTTTATATTTTTTTATTTTTTTAAGCTAAAGATTACGTAATTGAAGCTCTACATTTTCATTTACTTAAGTCAGATGAGCTTTTCACCATTCCACATCACATCCAGACAAAATCTAGACAACCTGGTGGTTCTCAAAAAGTATGAATCCGTTATAATTTATTTATCTTTCCAATATATTTAACATTTTAATTACAACAGGTTATTTTAGCGGTTGGTGGATTAAGGCATGGCCGAAATCTTGATAGTACAGAATGGTATGACCCAAAAATCAACCAATGGTAGCCTGGGCCACAAATGATTGCATCACGTTTTAGTGGTGGTCTAGCTGTAGTAAAAGATAATTTTGTGATTTATATGGGAGGTATGAATCTTGGACCAGCTCATCGAACTGTTTATCTGCTAGATTTATCTTCAGAATCCCCTTATTGGAAACCATCTGCTGACATGTTAGTTAAACTACGAAATCTAGGAGTTTGCGTGATAAATAACTATCTATATGCCGTAAGTTATATTGAAATATTACTCATTAATTTCTTAGTGATTTCTGTTATAAAGTAGATACATAAAATTGATATAATAAATTCAAGGTTGGCAGTTCTGATGGTAATAGTTATTTAAATAGTGAGGAAGTTTTTGACCGCAGAACTCAATAATAGCGTATGCCGTATGGTATCGAGCACGACTACTAGAAGAAGTAGTCCTGGGATCGGAGTATTGTGTAATCTTTTATTTGTGGTAAGCTAATATTTTCTTTTATGATTTAAAATTTGTAATACCTACTATTTGTCATAAATGAAATCTGAATAAATAAAATCATGGAATATATATCCAAAATAAAATATTTCAGTAAATTAAATTTTTAAAGTAACATTTAAATAATTTTCTTATTCAAATATTTGTTTAAATACCTATGTATCATGTATCAATGAAAATCATAATGAGAAACTGATTTTTATCATTGGCCAACTAAAAAAAAGTATTAAAAGTCTATTATATTTTTTATACAGTTTATACATAATAACAAATTATCTTATTAATGTTATTACTAATCAATATTATTAATGTAGGAATTGTTTGAAAATGATAAAACAAAATGTATAAAAGTAAATTGAATTTTATTCAGTGTCAAGTTATATTCAACATATTTTTATCTTAATTTTTTAATTTTCATTAAATATTGTTTATGCATACTTGATCAAGTATGATTTTTAATTTTTAATAATTGTTAAACATACTCAATTTTAATTTTTCTAAATTAACTATTAGTAAACAATTTATGTTTGTAATTAAAAAACACAATGCATTTATTAAACGTTTCATAAATATGTATGCAATCACTTTCATTGAAAAATCAATTGAAATTTAAGTGCGACTTTTCCGCAAGTTGTATTAATTCAGTTCACTATCGTTTAGGTAGGAGGTGTTGATGGTTTATCAAAGCGGAGATTAAGCTCTGTTGAATGTTATCATCCCAGTCTTGATAAATGGATGCCAGTCACAAAAATGCGTGTACATCGCAGTGCTCTAGGTATTGGTGTTGTAGATGGTGTAGTGTATGCTGTAGGTGGTACTGATGGATTCAAAGTTCACAAAAGTGTGGAAATATACAGTCCAAGTACAGGAATTTGGACTTCTATTCCAGATATGCATTTATGTCGACAATTTCAGGTAATTACTCTTTAAAGAATTCTAAATAATTGTATGAAACAATTTTTTTTTTTTAAACATATCTACCTATTTAATTTAATTATAATTTCTCAATACCTATAGGAGTTGCTGTATTAGATGGATTATTGTATGTCGTTGATGGAGATGACGGACCTTCTACTTTTGATTCTGTAGAATTTTACAACCCCAAAACTAAAACCTGGACCATGGTCACAACATCTTGGAATGATGCACGGACTGCAGCAGGAGCTGTAACAATTGATAGGCCACAAAATTTCAAAACTTATTAGTATTTACAATTTTTTTTTATGAAAATCCATTTTCTTATATTGTATAACAGTATCTTTATTGTTTTTCTATTTATTTTAGTCTGAAATTGTATGGTAATTTTTTTGTTGTTTTTGTATTAATTGTACAATTTTTGATTGCTTTGTTAAAAGGGTTTTTGTATTATATTCATCAATATCACGAATATTTGAAGATAATTTTGTTGTTAAAAAAAAGCGGGTTAGTGGATGTCACTCTTCTGTACAGTAGGCTACAAGTGGGTCATTGTATAATGGATTGTATTAAACTCGAATTCAATTATATAATATCATTGTATAGGAAAAACGATTCTGAGCGGAGACAAACTGTCTGTCTGGATATTTTATATTGTTATTATTAATTATATCATGTAAATTGAATTAATATTATAATATTATTATTTTTTATTCGTTTCTATGGTGATAAACAGAGCGTTGTAAGTTAAATTCCTATTTTTATCGGTTTTTCGTAATTTTTCGGTGGCTTTTCCCAAAGCATTATATAACTATTGAGAAAGTCGAAAAATTACCTCTCTAAAGTACCATCTGGATCCAATTTGCTAAAAGATAAAGTGCTATATGTTGAAATCGAAGCACTCCTTCTGGTAGAAATTTTGTATACAGGATATAAAAAATAAATAAATTAACACCATTGTAAAACCACTAGCTTCCTCGCTCTGCTCAGAATCTAAAATATATAAAATATTTAATTTCTATAGCTAACGATTAAAAATGTAAGACAAGACTTCCCATAAGTAGGTAGTTAGTACCGTATTCAAACAATTCAAAAATTTATACTTAAATACAGTTTTATTCAATAAATATTTTAAACCAAATTATCAAATTTGGATGAAAGTGGATATTTAAACAGATAATACTGGCAATAGTTGTTTTATTTTAATTAAAAAATATTTTTTGTATGGGTTCTTGAGACTTTTGAAGTAAATATACAAGTTGATTTTTTAAGGATGCTTATCCTATTTGTATGCTTAAATTACACGTATATTCAAATTCTGATTTTAGGAATTTTTAATTACACAATGAGATTATATTTTTGTTTACCAGCTTAATATTTTTTGTACCACTTAAGGATGATTATGTGATAGTACAAACTTCTGTTTTTCAAATAAACCCTCTCTCCCTGTTTTTACTTTTTATTATTCAGCTGATATGTTTTTGAGAATTTTAATGTATCTAAATCAAAGTTCGAACCAGTAGTTCTTGAGTTGTATACCTTTGTGTATTACGGATAATATGTCTATGGTAATGTGTTAAGTAGATTTGAATATTTTATTAATTACTATTGATCTATCAATAGTAATAATTTGTAAAAATGATCCAAGTATAATGAATACTACATTTAATATTACATAATAATATAGTCTATGGTTTTGTAAAACCATATTTAAGAGGACACATCCTCATGTGTTGTGTCTGTCTTACAAACACGTAACATACCAAATTTATGTTAAAAAATTCAAGTTGTATGCCGTTAGCTTTGATTGATGTTTGTATTGACACTGGACATTCCTTAAGTAGTACAAAAATATCAGGAATTTGAAAATGTGGTATTTAGGTATACTTAAAAATTCTAAAATCAGAATTTAAATAAATGGAATATTAAGGATAATAATGGGGGTTAGCATGTTTTTAAAAAAAAAACCTGTATATTTCATTCCCACAATGACATTTTTGAAGCAATGTTTTTGCAAAAATTTTGTTCAACTTACAGTCTTTCTTAGGTATAGTAAATTGTAATATAAATTACTTTCATGGCAATAATATCATAAAATATTCTGGGTAGTAGACTTACAGACCGTCTTCGCTCAAAATTGTTTTTCGTAAACAATGGTTTTATATGATTTAAATTCATATTTAAC
This sequence comes from Macrosiphum rosae, assembly GCA_016617965.1. Classification (NCBI taxonomy): domain Eukaryota; kingdom Metazoa; phylum Arthropoda; class Insecta; order Hemiptera; family Aphididae; genus Macrosiphum; species Macrosiphum rosae. Next base: position 5,638 of record WHPZ01579950.1, on the reverse strand, counting down.
ACATTCATTACAGTGACCCACTCAACACCTACTGTAGAGCAGACCAGTACCCACTTGCACATATTTTTATATTTAATAATGAATTTATTAAAATTCCAATATTTTGTATATTTTAATATACTTAAAGAGTAAAGATCATAAAAAATCTTTTATTCAAGTTTTTTTGTACTTCTCAAGTAGTATCCAATATGACACAAATTTTCATTATTTAAATAAGAACCCTCCTCTTTTGCTGCAAATTATTCATTGAATATTTTATTTTTTTTTAATTGTTAGGTACCTACTACTTTAACAATTTTAACATTACAAATATTATAACATGTCTGATGATTTAATGGTAAACACATGTTAACGTATTTAAATATTTAATTCACATATTTTTTAACCAATATTGAAAAAATGAAATAACAAAACAATGAATAAAAAGTGGTGATAACTATATTAGTATAGGATATTAACTTAATATGAAACTATTTTATACTATTTTTATAAATTAAATATCATTTACGCAATGTTTTTTTTTTTTTTTAATAATTCTATTATAATATAGCTCCTAAACAGCAAGATAGACATTTATTCATCTTTGATACTCATGATATTAATAAACATGAAATTACATTTTTGGAGACTGGAGTGAATACTTATAAATTAGGCCAATGATATACATATTAAAATAATAATATCAACACTGTAAACATTATCTATTATTGTATTAGTTATTACTAGTTAATAGTTATACAGAATAATATTAATACTATAATTGTCTACCTAATAAGTAATATCTAAGTCTGAGGACTAGAATTACCTACTTATAAACCTAAAAATATGTATGCACTTATGCATTAAAGAGACAAGAAATATGCACTTAAAATATGCTCTAATAAAATGTATAATATGACTTTTGGCACTTAAATTATACAATTAATATGAAAACAAAAATATTAAAAGATAATTTGATTATTTACTTTATAAAAAATTGAAATTTACCAATTAGCAATTAACATTACCTGCTAGGTATAAATGTTGCAATGTTATCGGCCAGATAATCGATGCGATTAGTGTAGTACTATTTTTAAATATTCAATTTTCCAAATGTATACATAATATGCTCTTACTTTGTCAATGACCAACATTTTAAACTTAACATTTTTCAAAATATTTTCTTACTTGTCCAAATTAACTTTATTAAATCGAAAACTGTCAAAATATGTTCTTATTTTTTCTAATATGTTCAAATATGCATTTTTATCTATATTTCAATTAACAATAAATTACGCAAATTTTTCTATATTTTCAAAGAAGCTAGATATCTATTCTTTGAAATATATATATATCTATTTATATATTTAACTAATTCCTATAAAAGAATTATACATTAACTTAATTCAATCTTTTTATTCATATGGTATATCTCTTTAGGAAGGAACTTTTAATAATCATTTAAATAAACTTAATATTAATATAAATTGTATCATACAATTTTTATTAAATCTACCTATTTTTACTAGTACATTAATAACAACTAAATGTGAAAAATATGAAATTTATTCATAATTTCTCTGTTTTAATTCAACTATATAAATATAAACACTTAGTTCCTATTTTTGATCATGAACAAGACTAGATTTAAACAATATATTAATATACGTTTACCAAATTGTGTAAGAATTTATGGACAAAATAGAGTATTTTATATAGGTCTGAAATTATGTTTGACTTTTAATATTAAAATATGTATAATTTTAGTAATTTAATTGTTTTTAAGAAACATAATTAATATTATTGAATATTTAAATTTAGCTTGTGGTTAAAGTTAATTTATTTTATGTCATTTTTATAATATTTTCTAAAATGTTTCAATTAATTCTTTACTATAACATGTATTAAATTTACATTAATTTATTTCTGTTAATTAATATGATACATTAAACTGGAAAATTCCATTATATTCGTATATTTTGACTATACATATGTACTATTTATTTTGTTAATACCAAATGTATAATATTATATTCTTAAGAACTACTCCCCAAGCTTTGCTTTTAGGGGGTGCTGCAATATTGTATTTATTATTATTATTATTATTATATTATGCAATAACGACAAAATTAATATGCAAAATAAAATGTTCATTGTAATTCGCTAGTATAATGAAACATATACATAAACATATACATCACTCATATTGTTCTACGACCTTCCTAGACAAATATGAAAAAACTTAAAGTCCTCAGCCCTAGTAATGTAACTAATATAACTTAGGGCCGTTCTTACAATGTCCGATAAAGCGTTGGTTAATACTAACCGACTGATAGCAGATTTAAGGTACAGAATAAAAAACCACGGAAAAAAAACCAAAATGATAATATTATAACCAATATTTTTGCGATATATATTTTTCCTTTATTCTATTACTGTTACTTAATAATGATAATAATAATAATATTTGTATTGTATACTAAAAGAAGCTGGTAAGTGGATGTCGCTCTGCTGTACAGTAGGTTACAAGTGGGTCATTGTATAATGGATTGTAATAAACTTGAATTCAACGATATAATATAATATATTATCATTGTATAAGAAAAGCGATTCTGAGCGGAGACGGTTTGTCAATCTGGACTCTGGATATTTTATATTGTTATTAGTTATTATATCATGTAAGTTGAATTAATATTATAATATTATTATTTTTTATTCGATTCTAAAAATTAAAGAAAATGAACACCATTCAAAAACCATTAGATCCCTCGCTCAGCTCAGAATCTTATATAATATATATATAGTTTTAGTATAACGATCGTATTTAGATACTATAGTAATCACAGAATATAATATTATACAACAAATTCAACTAATATTTTTATATACAGAATGATCATAACTTATTTTCTATTAATCATTTACTTATGCCCGTTTGTATACATTTTTCTCAATAAAGATATAATATACCATAATATTATACTTGTGTAATATAATAATTATTACCATCATATTATATAAAACCTATAGTAGCTATGTGAATTGGAAATAAATAAATGTCTGTAATAAATTGAACAAAGCTGGGCACTAACTAGTTAGTTTTAATTCATATTAATTTTGTAATTTAACAAGTTGAATTTAATCTTATCTGTTTTACGTTAAAATTAATAAGCTACTAATTACTTTTGTAGTTTATTTTTTAAATTATTGAATGTTTCAATTTCTTATTTTGTTGTATTCTAATGTTTGATGTTCCAAGAAATTAAGGTTACCTACTATTGTCTACGTATTTGATAAAATTATCAGTTGACAGTTGTTTTATTTAATTTTTCATTCATCACCAATAATTCATATTTGTTACCTACCCACCGTCATAATAATTAATTTATATTATAATGTATTACATTTGAAAAAATGATTTTTAAATTTATATTTTAAAAAAAAAACTGAGTTAAAAATTCGGTAAACTTCAGAAAGTAACCATTATTCTGACTTGGTAACTTTTTTATATTTAAGTAACTTAACTTTAACTAGTTGAAAAAAGTCACGAACTTGCCCTGCTTTGTAATTGGATAAAATAAATATATAATTAATTGTATAATATTAATTGAGTGTATAATTAATTTATAGATAATTTTTATAATATTGATAACACAGCAAATAGATTTTATATTATATTTTGTGATTATGCTAATTCTCTGATTATATAATAGGTAGGTATATTATCATATTGGTTTTTTTATTTAGGTTTTTTTTCCGGGATTCCAGATTTTATTACCCGCAGACTTTGGCCTGTCAACTTTAACCGGACGTCCGGCCATTGTAAGAACGGTCCTTATTTTTTTTAGTTTTATAGGTAATTGTAAAAATAATTATATTCTGTGACACTATAATACGTCTATAATACTGCATTATGTTATTATTACGTTTTTCCAAATAACAATGGCAAACAGGTAGGTAGGTAGGTACAATAAATTATTAGTGTCCTTAGTATCTAGTAGGTAAGCCAACTCTAACGAATTGCGAATTTATTATATGACTTTATAGCTATAATAGGTATCCGGTATCGTATAATAAAAGAAAACAATATTATTGTTATTGATAATCAAATTTTCGTGAAAAACAATTCATACAACAGACCTTATATTATAATATAATAGCAATATGAGCAAAAATAAATATTTTAACGCTATGTCCGTCGATAACAAAATACCGAATGAGCGATATTTCATTTTACACTGCAGACTCGTGTGAATTCGCAATTAAAAAAAGTACCTATTCAGTTAAGTAATCAAAAGTCTATTTAATTAATACTTAATAAAACTGTTTCTATAATGAAGACGATTCAACAAACCCACAACGGATACAACCGAGAGGGAAAACAACAATAGTGTTTAAATTTTGTTAAAAATTTCTATTAAAAAGTAATCAAAATACTTGAAAATTACCTTGAAAAAAATTGTATTTAGAATACCATAAAAATACTTTAAAAAGTATTTAAATACGACTATACATGACAAATATTCAAATATAATAGTTTAATAGTAAATATAATAGTACAAAACTGTAAATTACAAGTACTCAAGAAAGTCCGATTTAAAATTTTTATACATGCATATGAACTATTTGACAAAATATCTAGACTTATTGAAGTCGATTTTCGATTTTAAAGGACATTCAATTTTAGATTTTTCTCTCAAAAATCCCATGAACCATTTGCATTACATTTGTATTTATTTTGAGCACACTTGATTTTAAATTTAAAAAGTGATTCCTAAAGAGCAATAGTTTAGAAGCTTATAAGATCAACCATTTTTTCAAGATTACAATCTAACTTCAGGAAGTATGTTTAATTTACTATCACTTTTAAGAATATATTTCATTTTTCGTGAAGTATATTGACATTTGCTCGTGCAAGAGTTGCATTGGGCGCTGCATTACAGCGATTCTCTTAAACACACACTAATGTTCATTTACTACTCACACATAGTCCATATGTTCATGTAATGTGAATTGCCTAAATATTACTCCTTAAAACATGATACACTGGAGCCGATTCAATTTTGTCCTCAAAAATACACTCTTGCTTGATTCTCGTAGAATCAACGAATTCCATAATTTTTTTTAATTGCTAGAGGGAAATATTCTACAGCCCGCATCCATATCTGCATTTCAATATTTTATTCTCAAACTTAATAATATGTCTAAAAATACAAGATAAAAAGCATTTTTCTACACATTTTTTAATACAACTATTTGAAATAAAATACAAAATCAGAGATCTATGCTGGCTGTAGGAAATCTTCTTCTTTCAGATAAAAAATAGTCATCAAAATCCGACAATTCTACAAAGCTTGAGAGTTATTCCCGTATAGTCAATTTTTTCGATATAATACACTCTATCAGTGTGGGTTCGTGGGGTTCATTGAAGGTGGGGCACAAATATTTTCTTATTTTATTAATGCAATCAATAATTTTAGATAAAATATAACGGTTGTTAGTTACAGTTTCATTATATTTTTGTATACTAAGCCTAAATGCATTTGAAAGTTGTTGCCTTATATCTTGTTTACCCAAAAGTTTAAGATTTAAATGCGCGTATCTCCCTCCATCAATTTATCAATATTATATACCTACTATTGGTGTACCTATGTAGGCA
>WHPZ01579948.1:0-65388 GCA_016617965.1 Macrosiphum rosae | reverse complement strand
CGCGGAAAAACCGTCTTAAGCTCTTCCACCTCTTTGGAGGCGCATCGCAGCAGACTGTGGGTGCTTCGGCCGCCGGGTCTAACCAACCGACAAGCTCGCCAAAGTTTTCAAAACCGCTTCTCCCCTGGCGGGCTGCTCGATCTTTTCATCCGGAACTTTTGGACCAAAAATGGAACGGTCCTCCGCTTCCAAAACTTTGGAATCTCCGTCTTCCCGTACAGTGTCTTCGTCGCCGAGCGGTGCTGTCGTTGGGATCGGAGCGAGCTCCGTCTCTGCAGCAGACGACAGTGCGTCGCCGCCCGGCACACCATCACTGTGCGAGGAGACGGTCTCCTTGCTGTCTTCTGCCGACGCCTCTCCCACTGCACCTCCGAGAGTCGAGACTCCAGGGTCTGAACTTCACCAGCAGTGGTGAACGTTTCAATGGCAGATAGGATTGGCGCGACTAGACCAACGAGATTTTCTTCTGTTTTATCAGCAAGAGCTCCTCCATCCATCTTGTCGGCAAAAATATCCTCCAGTATTTCCATCAATATTATGTTTACCGCGGTGCGGTCGATATCATTATTTTCTGTTGCCATAATTAAATTTTTGAGAGAATATATTATTATTTTTGCGCGTACGTTTGAATTCAATCGAGAGTTAGAAATGAGCTAAATACGAATCTTTCAACACATAGACCGATATCCGAGAAAATCTCCCAGACGACGACGTGTGTTACTAGCCAGCTAGTATGTTTATCGTTCTCGTCGGCCCGCAGCATTAGAATTTCGAGCGCGTTAACAATAATAATATAATAACAATTTTATTTTATTTGCAAACAATTCCCAACACATTTTAAATTATACAAATACAGTAGTAAGTTTGCTCACCTCATATAAGCAAAAGCTTGGGTTGAAGGTGAGAGGTTTTCAAATTAGACATTAAATTTAAATTCAAATAATAACAATAAAGTACAATACAAGATTTACTTAATACAAAATAGAGCGTTAATTTTTCTAAAGACCACTATTATTATTAAAATCCAGCGGACACGGTCGTAATTAAAAAAAAAAAATAATAACTGTACGACGGTGTGTGATGTATAGTATATCGAAGCAGGAGTTGCCTATTTAAACTGTGTAAAATGCAGGTAAATTTGTTATAAGACATACTCATAAGTCATAACTAACTTTCTATTTCATAAATTAGCCTCTAGTAAACTCCAAAACATCAGAAATATTGCGTAGAACTTGCTTTTGTAAAAATCATCAAAATCGTACGTTTGGAAATTAAGTTATAAATGAAAAAGTGCTAACTTTTTAATGGACATTTATATTAAATTCAGTACCACGGTAGCTGTCGTCCTCGTCGCATCAGCGTTGCCAATGTTACCAACAATATTACAGTTCTTATAGATTATTGCATTTAATATTTTTTGTATCTATAATAGTACTAAGACAAACGTTAGTTATTATAAATACCTATCGCGATTATAGTATGTCGTGTAAATATTTCATAAATCAAAGTGTTACAACAAAACGGTCGATCTATTGAAATATTTAATATAATTACCTTTTTTTTTTAGGAAATTAAATTTTATATAGTTTTTATAGGAGATATTTTGTTGGGTCTCTAACCGTTCGTCTAATATATTATTTTTAAATAACTTTAGATAATTTTGAAAAAGAATTTGGAATATAATGACGTTATTAGTTAAATTTTTTATAGATTTAGGGGTGTTTTTTTATATACTTAATAATATATGCTCCATACACCATAAGCTGTTACATATTTTTTTCGGTTAAGTGTGTTATTATAGTTTTATGAAATAAATTTAGAAGATAATATAACTCCGCGGAGGGATTGAAAACCCAGGAAGTACCTACTGTCAAAATTATTTTGAAAGAAAAAACACGCACATGGATTACTCCATTATACGGTATAAACTATAAACATAATAATTTACTATATTATTAACTTTCGTTGAACGACTTCCTGCTCTACACACTGCACAGTGATCCCAAGTCATTGTGACATTCCTCATCCCCAATTCAACTGTTTCAAATTGTCGCCATAACGTGGCTATTGTCCCTTTTTAAATCTTCCTCTAACGTTCTCTTCATAAAAATATTTTTTCTTCCCAACAAAAACTCATGATATTTCTCATTTTAATATTCTTCAACTATTATATATTTATACATTTTATAAATCAAAGTACTCCAAATAATATTCTGCTTTGGAAGAAGGAATTCAAAATGTAGTCATTAAAAAAATAAAAACGACAACGATAAAAAAATATTCTTTTCCCGAAAAATGTTGTTTTTTAATTAATTTCTAAACGTTGTGTAAAAATATAATTTCAATAATGTCAGTAGTTTTTGAAATAATCAGTGTCCTAAAATGAATGGATCACTTAGTATATATAACTTTCATCATTTATTTTTTGTACCTATATTTATATTTTTCAATGTCATGTATAGCCATAGGTAACCACTTAATTGCTACACAGTTAGGTTTTGGTAAAGAAAAATTATAATGTATACTCATAGGGTCCTAGCTAGGCTATCATGCATATATAAGGATATAATTCTGTAGTCACATTTTAGTTTTGTTGTTGACGATTGTCACTCCAATATATTTCAAACAGATGATTAGATATTAAACTAATTATATAAATCATTGGAAGGTTTTTATATTTTATAGTTATTAAGTAAAATTCTATTCTAACAGAATATATTTTTCAAACACAAATATATATTGGTATTTAAATTTATGTAGCGCGTCACACATTTCATGACGGGCTCAAACGTTAAATTGATAATATATTCATATACGAGGAACGAATGTGGGACACATGGCTTAATAATTATTGTTTGGTTAATCCACAGTTTAAACATTGGATTTATTGTTTTCGTTTTTAATTTCCAGTGAAAATATGTTGTTCCGGTATTGACTTAATACAATATACTAAAGTACTGAGTAAAAATAATTTATGTAAATTTATTTAAAACGCATTTATACAATACCAAAGTTAAGAGTTTTAATTGTCAATTTCCATTAAAGGCAATAAAAACAGAATCGTGATTTTTATATTAATAGCAATTGTTTGAAATTATAATTTATAAATACCGAGTTCAAACTGACTCTTATAAATGTCAAATTAAATTAATGGTAACAGTATAATACAGTATGTGATTCACAGTATTTATAGTTTTAAAACAAATGCATTTTATTAATTTGGTTCTTAAAATGTATACTTTTGAAATAATAATATCAAGTTTGTACAAAAATCATATTATAACACTTATAAAAACATTTTAAGCAACCGACATTCAGACACTGGTTAGATAAATATGATATCGGAAATATAATGAACACATAAAATATATGCTAAAAAATCTGTTTGTCGAATTAATAAAACGATAACAAATATGATTTCAAATACGTCCCCATAATAGAACTTTATCAATAACTATGTGTAATGTACTCATGTAGTCATGTGCATCTATATAGTAAATTATAAAATGTATATATTTTTTTTGATTTTAAAAGAAAATGTATAATTGTAGGTATATGACGAATCTGCAAATTAAAATTGACTTCATAGACAATAAAATATTTTACATTTAAAATATAACACATTACATGTAATAAATGCGACGAAAAAATTGTAAATTTACGTGATGGTAATATGTGTTGACATTTGACATGTATGCGGCTGACACGCACATTTAACCCGTCATCCACACCTCCCAGTAAGACCACTGAGATGTAGGTACGTGTCAAATAATTCACAGAGTTATCCGACACGTAGAGATGGTGTGGAGAACTAAAACTGGACTTGTGAATTTCTGTGACCTTTCATCGATTAAAACGAAAATTTATACTCGAAAACCCAAGTCATATTGCTTCCGCAAACGGGGAAAGCACGTGATACTACATTTGGTTTTTACTCTCCTATAAAATGAAGAAAATGTGTTGACTTGGTGAGTTTTACGCCTGCACCCACGGCGATAAGACATAGGTATAACTGACATACTATTTGATTGGTATGTGTGTGATCCAAGATATTGCTGGAGTCTCGCAAAGTTTTTTTATTATTATAGACGTAGTCATAAATTATTATTAACTTATTTTCAGTATACAATTAAGCAGGCATATTATATAGTACACAATTTCAATGATATTTAGTTAAAGGGTAGTGATATTTCAATACAATAATATCGCAAATAAGTTATTAAAAAAGGTGGGTAAGTGGATGTCACTCCGCTGTACAGTAGGTTACAAGTGGGTCACTGTATAATGGATGGTATTAAATTTGAATTGAATGATATAATATCATTGTATACGGAACACGTTTCTAAGCGGTAACGGTTAGTTGGTCTGTATATTTTATATTGTTATTAGTTATTATTTATTATTAATATGGTAGGCGGTAAGTTTAATTAATATTATAAAATTTCAACAAAATAACTAAAATCGTTATTTTTGGTTATTTAATATGTAATTTCCTCCAAATTTGAACATAAAATAACTATTAAAAAAAACTGTGTTTTTATATTTTTGAGATTTTTTGGTTACAGAATAATCTATTTAAGTGGAACCTTGTTGTAAGTTTTCAATTCTTATAGATATAAAAATAGAACATTTTATAAATTTTTAACTATAAAATCATTTTTTAATTTTAAATTTGGTAAATGTTTTCAAAAATCGAACTTTCAATGCTTATAAAATAAAATTGTGTTTATGGATTTTTAATATTTGTCTCTTTAGTTTGAAACACAATAAAATAAGAAAATCGCTACATGAGAAATCGAGTGAATATCGAATGTAGTAAAAATTTTAACTTCAAAAGCTCATAAAAATGTAATTTGATGTTCTTGTAGACATTTTTTTTTTGATACTGAAGTTTAAAATTGAAGCATTATTTTGTCTACTTATCGTGTACACAGACAAAAAAAAAACACACATCATTGTAATATTAATACATTCATCGCTCAGCTCAGAATCTAAAATTGACTTCGTGTTCCAGAAAATTCTTTAATACATGCCGAGTTGCATTGATTCTTAAATACTATTAGAATGGATGGATTTTAATACAATTTTAAAAGTTTTTTTTTCAAGATTGGTATCATATAATGTATGCGGCCAAACTATAGTGTTATAATATTATGTTATCCCGACTATAAAAATCAATAACATTATGTTGATTCGATTAAAAACATTTAGAATACCTATAGTAAATTGGAGAGGAGATAAATTGTTTGTATTATGTTTCTATGTTTTCACGGATAATTTGATGTGTTAGGTTAGGTGACGAGATCAGCTATAGAAAAAGCTGTGGTATATCGGTGAGAATCGAATATTATCGTGAAGTTCTGTGATAAATATACGGTTTAGTATAATAGGAAGACGTCAGTTGAACCGTGGCGGCTGTTGAACAAATCAATATGGGTAAACGTAAACACATGGCTAGGCCATTATAAGATTATTATTTTTTTTATTATTAGGTACGTATATATTGTTATGTTATCAATGGAGTTTCGACAGTGATGAAATGTTCTTATTATTATTATTAATGAAACTTTAATGTACCTAATTATTGTAATTTTATACTGTGAAATGTCGTGGTTATTGTAAGCTGTATACAAACCGTATTACCTGACTAACATAATATGTAAGACATTAAATCGTATAAGCAAAGAGCTAGACGTTGAATGCTAATGAGACCACAACCTCGCTGGTTTACCCTATATAAATGTTTCCCAAACGTCGAGTAAATAATATAATCTTGGTTTTGTTTACATTATTGTTGTTGTAAATATTTTACAAATTAATAGGTAATTTTTCAATGGAGCAAATTACATTTCTATAATTTGAACGATTATGGTTTAGTAAATAATAGTATACAATAATTAAGTACTTGATTTATGAAGTCTATAAAATAATAATATTTAAAATAAATACAACAATAAATTATTATAACACAGAAAGTGTAGATTTTTAAATAATATTATTCATTTAAACCATCAAATTAAAAACTGTTTTCCAGATTCGCATATTTTTTATAAAATACCTACGAAAAATATTATCAAGGTTTTAAACAGGCGCAAAGAAAAATGTCTCATTATTTCTGTGGTTGATTTATTTACTTTATTTAACGTGTTAATCATACAATTTTTGTTTAATTAAGAGGTATTATTTTTTGTGAAAAGAAATATGTATTCATACTATAAATCGAGGGATAACTTTTAATTGACTAACATTTATAAATAGTGTAATAGATACATTTAAGTACATTATAAATATTATAATATTCAAAAACTAAAATGAGTCAATGGCTGTGAAACGTTAATTAAACGTATTTAGTGCTAAAGTTATGAGTTATTATTATCATCAATATAAATAATAATTATATCGTATGGTAAGCTCGTTCAAGTATAAAAATTAAAATAATTGAAAATTACATTAATTTCTTCCTGATTAATGTAATTTAAATATTTGATATCTTGTCATTTTCCATAAACAATTCATGTTAATTCATTAAAACAATATTTGCATTTTTCATAGACTCTACAGACACAAGTATCTTAATAAAATAACTAAAGTTTAATTGAATTATAATTTGGAAGCGACTAACCCAACACGCTAACATAACGCTGTGTGTGGTAAATATTGGAATAATATTATTATTCATTTATTTCATTGTTTTTCGTGAAACTGTATTCATTGACTGGATTACATTTTTTTTAATTACGAATTATATACCTAATTAAAAATTCAAAAAGCTCAAATTTCTAAAATGGATTATTTTAAGTGGAAATTCGAAAAAAAGTAAAATATTAGCACCGCTCTTAATTTGCATATTTTTAAAAGCCCTGATGCATTAATTAAGATTGATTTAGCCGATTAAAGTGTTTGTTTTAGTTTTTAGATTAAAAACAAGTTTCCCTTGTACACGTGTTTGGCGTAACAAAAGGTATACCTAGTATATTATTATGAACAATGCATTTTTAATTGCAAATTAATCAATAATAATAATATAATACATGCGTGTACAACAAAATGCATTGTTGATAATATTTACGTATGAAATGGTTTTTAATTTTAATTAATTTTTTAACTTGGAATATATAGCAGATTCAAAAGTTGTAAACGTTGTGCAAAAAACCTGCTGATTTAATTGTAAAATACAATTTTTATTCCACGACATTCGATGATTAATATAATCTACTGAAATCTAAAAAATATAAACAGCTGGTAATGCCTTGCACATTGAAAGTGGAGTTATGAAAACCAGTTTTATTATACTTTTCAAGTATCGATATTAATTTTATTTATAGATAGAAGTATCATAAATAAAATCGTTACCTATCTAGTAAACATGATTATATATTTTACGTGGGTTTTATTACTATCGTATATTTACTTTATTAATAAATCAATATTTTATAATTTAAAAGACGTTATATTTTAAGTAATAAATCACGATAAATAATAATAAATAGCAAAGTTTGAAATAATGATATTTAAAACGTTGAGCTAATTGGTATTGAAATAATATGGAATGCATCGGTAGGTAAAATATGATTTCCAATAAGATTTGTGTAGGATACTTAAGTGTCGTATACCTACGAAATATGTTTAATATTAAAGAGAACATTTTTAAAATTTTTCAGTAACTTTACTTTACTATATTTTTTTAAACAACAACAATTTGGTTATGTAATGTTGTTATTAAAAAAAAAAAAAACTATAGACTTATAGAGGCTTAAACCGAATATAGTACATAATAAAATAATAATATTATAAAGACGTGAAATATATTTTTTATTTTACGACATAGTGAATCTTTATTCATGAATTATTTTTTATGTTCACTTAAATATTTTGAGACCTTTTAAAAATGCAAGCCAACATTATGTAAGCGGCAACTTTCAGACAGTCTGATCAGAATCGTTTTCCTAAACTGAGAAGATTTATTATTACATTTAGATTTAAAAAATGTATAACTAAACGCCATTGCCCCTTGCGAATCCGGGAGATTGTCCACGATAGCATGAGCTCATGGTTTTCGGATCACGTATTTATTCTGGCGACTTTATAGCGAAATTGAAATGAATAAAAAATTCGAGCCAATGTTTAATTACCAGCACGCCGTTTTCATCTGATTCGTGGACTGTAATTTATTACCGAATGCAATCAGAATAAATTGAGCTTGGTAATTATTATCTGAGGTGCACGTTGTTATAATATACACGTATAGGTATCTATATAGGTTAGGGTTGGTTATATTATGGCTATAGCAGCAGAATAGCAGATGAAATTCACGGGGCACGTACGACCGGGGTTTGTACCTTTTTCTGGTTACCACGGTAATCGATTTTGATAATATCTCTTTTAACTTGCGAACAATTAAAAATTGGTTTCGCATAATTGCTACTCGACGGACTACGATGATCATCATAACGACTTTAATCGATTATTTCGTGGATTCCAGTATTTCACAGGACATTAATTAGAACAGCGATTTCGAAAATCCATTACACGGAAGTTAATGGAGTTTGTACATCATAACGAAATTTGAGTTTCATCCACTCGTTGTTCGCGAGCCGGTTGTGATTATTGCAGTTAGGTTTATACAGACATAGGTAGCGGTAGCTGGTATACCTATATAATAATTATAATTAAAATACCGCGTGGGAATAATGGCGGTTATTTTACTCGGTATTCCGTTATTTTAGTTTAAATATTTTAACATAATTTGAATATTTGTCAAATACCTAGTATCACGTCCTACTTACGCATAACTATATAATTATAGTTTAGACGAGATTAGATTTAGTCAAAATCGACTATAAAGAAAAACTATTGCTTACATCATACTATTATAAACAATCTAAGTATATTTTTATTTCATATACCTACATAGGTATAGGTATATTTGAATATGTACTATAGTAGGCAAGTAGGGGGGTACTCAATTTTTTATGTCCATACGAGATTTTTACTGAAAAACAAAATATGCTATGTGTTTCAAGTGTTCGATTCAGCTTACAATTGAATCGGTCATTTGAAAAAGGCCATATCTCCGTAAAATGAAAATTTTCAGGAAACGTAAAAAACTGTTTTTAGAGATCAAAATTAAATTTAGATACAAATTGACTAACGGGTGAATTATTTAATTCCCTTATAAAAAACCAACCATGATATAATATTGATTATTTACACCTACTGGATTATTTTAGGAGGGAATGGACGTATTTGACATACGAAATTTTCCAATGGATTGTAAATTTTCATTGATTATGACCTTGTGACTCTGATAAATTGTTTATTGTATACGTTTATAGCAGGAAATATGCATTATTATTAGTTTAACACATCTATCACATAAAACTAAAAATTTTGAAAATGTGTGGAGAAATGGCTTTTTCGAAATGACCGATTCAATTATCTTAAAAACACATTTGTTTTATTATTCATCAATATTATTATTTTTGTTCTATTTCAGTTTTACGAACGCATAAATTAATTTACGACTGCAGTCGCCAAAGGAGTAATAACCATCTCAACTGGAGCTTGGAGGTTTATTTTAATTAAAAGTTCATAAATGTTATAATAATTAAAGCAAATATGTTGATTGTGTCTATAGAATGATACAACTTGTATAAAAACGAATTAATTTAAAAAAAAACCTACATTGTATTATATTAGTAATTTTAAATATAATATATATACAGAGTGATTCATTAAGGATGTTTACCCCTGTGTTTCCCATTAATAATACATTTATTCAAATTCTGATTTCTGGAATATTTAAGTATACAAATTAAGGATCATATTTTCAAATAATTAGATTTATTATAAAATTAAGAGTGTCTTCTGGCGTTATTAACTTCTTTTTCTTTAACAAGAATCTGTCATTTTTTCTTAAAACTGTTTAGCAGATGATTTTTTGAAATTTTAATAAACTATCTAAATCAAAATTTGAAAGGGTAGTTTTTGATTGAGTTTATGATTTGGTTTAAAACAGTCATCTCAAACTCAAATTACTAGTGGGCCATATATTTATATATCAAAGGTTCGTGGGCACAACATTGTAGACCTTTTTTTTCTTATTTCTATAAAATTTATAATTTATATAGATATAACGATTTGTGATTTAGAGTTACATACACGGCACACAGACTAAGTACACTTAATACCGATGTTTAAAAATCACATAATACAATTTTTTTAGTGCGTTGCGATTACTATGAATGATAAAAATTATCTTATCGGTAATTATTAGGGTTTGATTACTAACGAGGGATATAAAAATAAAGCATTATGAATGTCAAATATGAAATAATGTTATATTGATAGCTATAAATGTTTAAAAAAAATTATTATTTTTATCGTTCAATAATAATAAAGAATATAACAAATGTGTTGAACTATTGCGGGTCACATCAAAGGGCCGCGTGTTTGAGACCACTGGTTTAGAATGTACAAGGCTACGATTGTTTTAACATTTCAGTAGGTAATCCATATTGATCTATTGACATTTCATTATTTGTACAAAAATTGTTTGAGTATAATAAGTAGTTGATAACATAACATTATACTATTATAGTACACCTATATATTTTGATAACCCAGAAAGAGCTTATTTTAATTTTGATTACAATATTAGATACATCAACATTTTTAAAAAAAATTATTAACTTTACAGTTTACAGTTAAAAGGTTGGTTAGGTTTTTCATAAAAAAAAAATTTGTATCACCACAGGGCACTATACCTGCTCATTAAATGTTACACAAATACTAAGTATTTGAAAATATGATCCCTATGATGAGTAGCCGAGTAGGTATACCTATTTCAAAAATCAGAATTTGTAAATTCATTACTAAAGAAAAAAATGGCATGCTTGTTTAACTACCTTGTATACTGTATAATATAATATATTACCTATGTTTGTTGTTGTGACATTAAAAAATTGTGGTATGACGATGGAGTTGGATAACTACTACTACAATATTGGATATAATATAGATTAGGTATCTAATATTACAGATTATGAAATAAATGTAGAAGGTAATACATTTTAAACAATGATTATAAAGGTTCATAGTTCATGATATTATTTCGAACAAAACAATTAGCATTGTTAGAGCACAAATTAATTCCTTATTGTAATATACGTAATTAAATTTTCAAACACATAGGTACCATTAAAATAAACCAAGCTAAATATATCTATTTTTTTCATAATAACTGTTTGATCTGTAGTATTTGTAAATAGTGTAGTTTATATAGGTAATATTATTTATCGTTATTTACCTTTAGCTCGTCGGCTTCGATATATCCACTACCATCAGTGTCGTATTCCCTCCATATCTAGAACAAGTATGAATTGATGATAAATAATTTATTAACATATAATATGAACGTTGGACTTGAGAACTTGTATGTTAATTATTTAAGCATATAGAAATGTATAACTTATACCTTCATGAACTCGACACTGGAGTCTAATGGATTATCGAATCTGAATAGAAGTAGAAAGTTTTCTTCCATGGGCAAAAGTTGAGCAAGCTGTAAAATATAATAACGATTAATCACCCGGACTAGGATAGGCGTAAGAGAATGGTGTTCGCCAAAATAGCGATTTCACCTATCAACAATAATTCATTACTTCACGGATGTCAATTTTCCCGTCTTGATTATCGTCATAGGCCTCCATGAAACATTGCTTGAGCTCCACCAACATGGCATCCGAAACTGCCTATAAGAGTTATATTCAAATGTTAAACGACACATTTGTGGTAATATGTCATTGGTATTTTTTTTTAATTTAAATTTATTCTAAAGCTATATATTTAAACATTATAGCTTTATGTTATATTCAAAATGGAATTCTTATTTCTTCATATTGTCATATTAAATATAATAAATAATAAAAAGTAAAAAAAAAATATATTCCTCATAACGAACACATTTTGTTTCATATATTGGATCTCTAAAAAGAACAATTTCAAAGTTCAAACAATTATAATATAATTTATAATGAATAAATATTTTTCCGTGTGATTGAAAATACTAAGAATACGTTTAATTTATTATATTAAAAATAATAGGTGGCTACAAGAAAATTATTTTAAGTTAAGTACTGGTAATTGTTATTTACATTGCATATTTTGTTTTTTATTTAAACATACATCAAATAAAAATGTATATTCTAAGCATTGAAACTTTTAGTAAGACATTTTATTTTTTCATCAAGATTTATTTTAAATATTTTATAAGACATACAGAGGTAGGCACACAAAAATAAATACACGTCAATTATTATTTTTTTATATTTTGAAAACGTTATCATTAAAAATATTTTGTAATTCAGTTTAAATCAAACTGTATTATCATTAAATGTTAAATACACAATATTAAGTACACCGCGTTTATAATATTACTCTAATATTACTAAAGTAAATGACTAGGTATATTTTTTGCTTGTTAGTAGTTATGCTTATACAAAATGAAATTTAATTATATGTGTAATATAGGTAGGTACCCATTCTGCTTAATATAATAACTCAATTAAAAGATAACGGTCGTAATTTGCATTTCAACATTAATTTTATAATAATAAGAATACAATTTGGAGGAAGTACAAGTAGGTATAATATTTGTTTATGGATTTATGAGTTCCTATAGTAGGTATGATTTTATTTTTTATAATATTTTTGTTGGTTTATTTTTAAGTCTTTGATAGAAAATAAATTGTAAGATAGTTTTTATTGAGTTATTTTCAATTCTAACTTATCATATACATTATGTTCGCTGTATTTATATGCATACCTACCTACATATTATTTGGTGTTACGGTTTTAACGTTTTTGGCATTATTATTGATTGTTTTGCGATAAGATTGAGTATTATAGATTGAGGTTATAGAGTATAATATAGACATTACTGTATAATATTTTTGATAAAGTATTTTCAGCTTTCTCTTGAAAATATTGTTTTGTGACCTGAAACCGTACATCAAAATACATATGAAATATTCAGACCATTTGAATTTAATCGAGCCTGATCGCGGGTAACTGTCGGTTTTTGTTTGATAAATCCGTGTTAAAGCATATTCCATAATGTATACGCAAGGATACAGATTAGTTAGGAAAGATAAAATATCTGTTCCTACTGCACATATTTTATAACAACAAAAAAATAATTTTATACGCTGTGTAGTAATAGTAGTAAGTGACTTTGTAATATTTATTTAGGCACCCGCCATAGATCAAATGTAAATCTTTGACTAAACGTCTTTAAATCACCATCAGTTACTTTATTTATTAATGACTAAGTTTACAACTCTATCAGAGAAAGAGAAATCATAAAAGACAGTAAATTCATTTTTATAAAAAAAGCTATCCTTAAAAATATGTACATTGCACAAATTGAGTTCAAAAATGAATAGTAAAATATTATTAATGTCGAGAACTTAAAAAAGTACTTGAAACAGATATATAAATATACAATTTTTATAAACAAATAATTATCCTTTTAAGAAAGCCGAGTTTAGATAAAATTGACTGTCCGAAAATCACTGACTTGCGTTAAAGAAACTTGATGATGAATCATTGTCGACAAGCGGTCATAGCGGCCATCGATCTTTTTCACCACAGTATTTTTATTTTTAATTTTATCTTCCGGCGTAAAGTCATTTCCCACCATCCCATACATACCTTAATGGTATTAAGGAGCGTAATATTGTTGCGTGTTACTACAAAAAAGGTAGGTAAGCTTAAAAATAAACGAAATCGTTTTGCGTCCTACCCTGCACGACCCGTCTTACGATATAGTAAAACGGTCTGTCACGGGCCAAAATTAATTTTTAACACTTTACATGGGCAATTTCGAGAGCGTTCAAAACACGAACAATACGGATGAACGGAAAAAGGAAACGAAAATGACCTTTTGAACGGCGGATGGATGTTCCGGTTGAGAGGCGAACAATGGGTCAATGTGAACATAGTGCACGTAGAACGATACTTGCGACGGTATTTTTCTATACCCTTTAAATTTTAAACATGAGGTGTAATATATAAAATGTTTAATATATTGTTGAATTTTTAAATTGTTCAAGAACTTTAGGTTAGGACACATGATGTACACGATGTACTTTAGGTGGCAATTATTAATGACTAAAATTTTGTAGTTGACCATTTAAAGTTTTGATATTTTACGTGGATACCTTTACCTATATTATTCAGAACCGTTTCAAAAATGAAATATTTAAACTTATTCGTGTGCAAAAATACGTGATAATATGCGTTTTGTGTTATTTTGGATTAAAAAGTGAAGACTGATGATAAAGAATCGCATTCATAAAAAAAAAAACAATTTTCCCTCGGTTTGCTTTTAAGTGCCCATAAAGAAAACTTTAAACCTATCATTTTAAATTAATTGAAATTAAAACTAAAAGAAAGGATGACCTTTATATTCGTTTAGATATTTCAAATTGAAATAATTTAAAATGGAACGAGTTATAGGCATGAACGTATAAGATGACATCTTTTTGTTCTTTCTCTATCATGAATGTAAAAAAGTCTGACAAAAATTATTTAAAAGTATGTATATCATAATATAGATAATTTATTATTATAAATTACCCGTATATTAACACTCAATATTGTTATTAATTAACAATTATAAAAACAGCAGTCACAAATAATTACGTCTTTTTTTACTCTAATAATTTATAGCATATAACTGTAAAATATATTTAGGACAACAAAAAAACACACAGATATAACACAAACAATCATCTAAAGCAACCGTTCATCAGAAACAGGTCCACTATCATCCTATATAAAGCATTGATGTATATATATATATACTATTATACAAAGCCCTGTCCCAAAAAATCTTAGCTGAGATAAACTTCAAAGTTTTTTCAGACATGTCTGACTTTTATAATTCAGCAGTTTTCTTTTTTACCTTTAGACTTTTTTTCATTAATTCGGACTTTTTATTCTAATATCATAATTAGTTTATACAGACATTGATAGATCTGTTTCTAACGTAAGTCCACATTCATAACGTCAAAGTCAAACCGACACCACAATTACTGTTATGAAAAAAAAAAACTTTATGTGATTAACAGACGATTGAAGTTTAAAAATATTACAATTAACATTTATAATTGATAAATTTGAATAGATAAATATTCATTACTCATTAGACATTAGGCATAAGGAGTTGAAATATTGATGTTAAAACAATTCAAATTGTACTATGAAAAAAAAACTATTTTTAAATTTTGTGTAGTTTTATTTTTTTTACTTAATAGTTACAACAGATATTTGGATTGTCATTATATTGTATTGATTATTGATCTATATACAAAAGGTAGTGACAAATTCAATTGCGATGTATATTTAATAATATTTTAGGTAGGAGTTTTAAATATTTAATGTACCTACTCTATCAACCGTAGAGTTTCTTTTACCCAACACTGACCACAATTTATAATAATGATATTGGGCACTAAAAATCATGGTGGTACTCAAACATATTTGACGTCACTTTTATGCTTTTAGTAATAACAATTACCATACACAAAGAGATTATTATTTTTTTTCGTTACTGCAGTTGCGAACTACATTAAGTTAACTGTGCGTTTTATTGTTTTTATTTATTTTTACACTTTCCGGTGTCATTTTTGTATTTCGTTTGCCAGAGAAACGGGCTTATTATTTGTCGTAGACCAACAATAATAGAAAAAACCGTTAAAGTAATTTTGATTGCCCCGGCTGTACTGTCCTGTCTCAACTTGTATTAACGTTTTATTTTTTTTTTATATATACCTACATATATATTATTTAAAAAGAAAAAAGAACTTAAACGACACGACGCAGCTAATATATATATACCATCTATATCTAGCAGCGAGTATGTATATATGTATAAATACGTGTGTGCGTGTGTGTGTGCATGTGTACAATTTACCTCAGGGCTGACGTCTGCGGTATTAGCACTGGAGACAAATTCTCTCAGAAAGCCGTCCAGCTCGGTGCCTTCGATGTATCCATTACCTGTGGGGAAAAAAAAATATAACATATAAAGCACGCGATAAAAATACTACGAGAAGCGAAAAAAGTTTCACGAATCTCACAGTTCTGCGTGACACATATATCTATGTTAGATGTGTGTGTGTGTGTGGATTAATCCTGTCTGAGAATACGGTGTATAGTTTATAGTCCCTATCAATATAATATATACACGAATACGCTGGGGACGGTATACCGTTTCGCAGTAGGTCTAAATAGACTCGATAATTTATTGCGGGTACCGACATCCTACCTATATTATTCGTGTCAGTTCCGAAGGATTTAACAGCGAGGACCAACGCCAACACTGACATTTGTGTTTTATCCGTCAATAATCGCGCATTATATTATAATACCCTTCCGCATTACGCCGTTATAATATACACGAATGTTGCGTTGAAAAACCATGTTTATACCTTATAGGTAATTCATTTTATGCCTATATTATTGCTATGATTTCAGTGTATGCCGATCTGCAGCATTAGCGTTATATAGGTTAGTAAAATACGGATACAATTAATGATTTACCGATTATTGATTCAATAGATTCGTCTATCGATGACAAACGTCCTTTTAAATAGCTTAATGGCAACACTTCAAATCAACTCGGGTATTATGCAGGTGTATACCGCACATCAATAGCCGGAGGGTTACCTCGGTGATCGATTGAAAAAGTATGATACAGGTGATACGCTTAAAATATTATAATATTGTGTTGTGACTGGCGAGTGGCGACGCCATGAAGACACATTGGATCACATTTCCTTATTTTTTTTTTGCTAAGTAAAATATAATATAAATATAATATAATGTTATGTAGTATTTAATCTGAACGTAAACTAAAAGAATAAATAGATTCTTTATACGGTTTTACAATAAACTTGTGTATGCAATAAATACTATATAGATATTTTCTACCGATTATTGATCGAGATTATATTACTATACATATTAAAAGCATTATTGGACAGTTGCATGTGAATATTAATATCATAATATATTTATGGATGATGGCCAGAATTATGTGGGCGTAAAATATATGTTTTATACAGCACGCGATCGTCAAAAAATCTACGTATATTGAAATTGCAGCTGTATTAGCTGTTATATAGCTTCTAATGTCTTATTAGATTAAACTTAAACATATTTCGATTCAAAAAATAGGTTACAGGGTTATGTTTTCCAGCATTACGTTTATAAACAATAAAACAGAACTGGTCAAGTTTTCCGTAAAATTGATGAAAAACCGATTATTAACTATTATTATTCTGATCAAATACGTTTAATACGTTACAAACGAAATGCTTGCATAATATTCATCACACGAAAATTAATAATATTAAATACCAGCCAACAAACTGCACCTACACAACTCTCGCTTCTACTGCACAATATTAGCTTTTAAATTGTGTTCACTATAATATTATTGTAAATCAGTGTAGGTACTAATCACTATTATATTATTTTCAAAAAAAATCTTTGGAGAGTTAATCGATACTTAACTGTGATTGTACATAAGTATGTGTTGATGTATAACTATGTCCACTTCGAATTCTCTCTTTTTTTTTTGTTTATGACAATTATTTTTGACACGAAAATAATTAAACATTTTCGTTTGAAGTACGGCTGCTTCGAGAACTCATTCCATTCACATCCATTACATTTTTGTCGAATGAATGCATTTGGTTATATTATTTTGTACAAATCTATTTTATAAATTTACACGGTGGCGTGCAAGTGAGTTTCTGATTAAAAAGGTTGGGTATAAAATGAGTAAAACATAATAATGTACAAATGGCCAAAAAATAAAAATTTCGGAGTTGACTAAACAGGTACATAGCATATAATATAAAATACGGGAAGATCACTGCAGGAGTGGTCCACCGAATATAATATTTTTTTACATTATGAGGAAAAATAGCGCATATCTAACATTTATTTTTTATCACCGCATGATATTACGCGAAAGATTGCATCCATAAAGCACAATTGAGTAAAGCTGTGGTATAATAAAACTGTATTACGAGGCCGAGTATAAAAAAAGGCCACGCCGAGTAGAAAAATACGACACGAAAATTAATTCGCCCGGTGGTGAACAAACATACGTGTTGAATAAAGTAGGTAGGTAGCTGGTAGATGGGTACATAACGCGTGTTGGGTACTATTATTATTATTATTATTATTATTATACACAGCTGTAACTGTGCGAAGAGTGTCTGATGAATAAATGAATTTTTAGTGTTAGGTAGTTGTATAATGTAGAGTGCATTAATAGGAAATAAGGACATCACCATGTTAAAATGTACAGCACTCTCTCGTTTAATGGATCCATAATATCATGATCATAATGCGATACGTACCTGCTGAATATTACTATGGTCTACGGTTAGTTGTGAATAAAAGTAAAAATTAAAACATCTCAATTACCCACAATGGACGTTGAAGCAAAGCAATTCGCAAAATGAACAAACTATGTTTTGGAGTTTACAAAATAATATAAACACGTAAATGGAGTACTTACACCTAATTAGTATCGTGGTAAAAATTAATTTTGTTCGGAAGAATAAATTGTTACATTATACTTGTAATAGAATATGTATTTTTCACATAAAGCGCGTATAAAGTAAACAAATACACACACACACATATATATATTATATTATTGTGTACAAGTATGTGAGTAAATGAAACATTTGTAAAAACTTTCTTGTTAAATTCAAACCAGTCTTCAAAAATTTAAATCAGCTGTAATTATTATTAAACAGTATAAACATGATAACTAATAGATGTGGTTTTTAAAAGCATAATACTAGACGATTCAATGCACATTTAAATTTAATTGCATGAAGGTACATGTCGTCAGTTTATTAAAATGTATGATACAATATTTTATTTTATCCATATTTACTTTAATTTTCATTTCAATGAATATTCTATACTAAAAACAATTATTAGGTATATTTTGTGTAGGACACAAGTTTAATAATAATAATAAAAAAAAACTATACGCAAACGATTTTGATGTTTTATGATTACATATATTTTGAAGATGTGAAAATAAGGTAGGAACCAATTTAGTTTTTTTCTTTATATTGACAACTTTATAAATCTTTAGTCATGTTCTAAAACAATAATTTTACTGTAGAGGAGAGTCACAGCGCGTACAGTATGGCCTGCAATTGTTTCCTGTAATCTCTTTTAACAGTTTTATTTTTATTTGCTTAAGTACTGGTTGATTTTTCTCTATTTCCATTCTAACTGGCAATAATTTATAGGTTTCAAAGTTCATCCGAAGTGGTCATTAATCGTTGTATGTTGGTTTATATTGGGTCATTGATATAAATCAATGTATGATCAATATTTGTGTGCGAATGATAATACATTATTATAATTACATATTATGTACCTGTCATTCAATTACGGTTGCATATTAAAACCATACAATGATCGGTATGTATATTTGCAAGTGATATTTATGTTTAATTACTTATGCATAAATGCTGCACGATTACATTTTCCATTGCCTACTGAAAGATTCAGCGAATACGTAGGTAGGTACATACACTTATTATAACTTTCGTTGAGGTTTGACAAGCATTTTTTATTTAAAAACCAGCTCTGCATTCATTTGCATATTATAATATTTAATTTAATCATCTGGAAATCAGATTTATAAATAATAATTACACAGAAAATGGATTTAAATAAGTACATCACTTTTATATTTTATTTAAACTCAAAATGGATACATAAAATAAAAGTTTGTAATGGATCTACGGATAACTATTTCAACAAATTAGAAGAAACAACAAAGAAATTAATTGAAAGGCGATTCGTTAAAAAAATTGTTGATTAAAGAGTTAATAAGTTCCAAGTTCAAGTTTTGGGTTAATTTATATTGTAATATGTAAAGCGTCTGAGTATTAGATTTATCAATTTAATGTGTATTTAAATAATTTTATTCTTACCTCTTCTCTTCTTTTTTTTCTTTCAAGCTACTCCCATGTGCTTATAGATTTAATAAATATATATTTTTTTGATTATTGTACACTTTGCCCATACAATTCGTTAACATTTGTTTCACACAATTAAGTTATTATTATTATCATTCTTAATAAATTGTCCAACGAAGTGAATGTGTATAGTATTATAATAGTTATAATGCATCATATTTTTTTTATTGATGATGTAAAATTCAATTTTTGTTTTCCAAGGGTGATATCACAAACCCCTATTTAGCCTGAAAAATTCCTTATATTCCATTTGTATCGTAATATATTAACTCTCGCCATTGGTTTGTCATCACGTTTAAGTTCAAATATTACAACGAACAATACTGATAATAATTACAAACATTACTGCAGTATTATAATTATAATTAATATGTGATAAACTGATTCTAGTGATACTTGCACAGTGTACTATAATAACCTCAAAAACGCGCCGCAGTCACATGAATTTTGTTTTATATTACCGTCGTTGTGTTTTCGAAATCGGTCGATTTGACTAATCTGACTGTAAAATTCCGGGCGAGCGTTGAGGGATTCGTCTGCAACAGTGCAACGCAAATCCCGAGAGGCTAGCGTTGGTTTTATTGACTCAAAAAAAGTGACATTCCGTTAAAAAGTATTTTATTATTGTAAAAATTAATGTATACACGCATACCGCATACCTATATAATACTGTCAAAGGCGAGCAGGTTAACGAAAACAATTATCTTGAGTTAGTTCAGTTAAGTCAACGATAAGCTATATGCGTTAATAGTAAACAATCTTAAAAAATGTAAAAGATATATTTCACTCTTGAAGTAGAAAGTTAGGTACCTACAACCTACTCAATATAGAGAAAAGTACTAACTTAACTTGGTTGGACTTCTTTTAGTTATCTAGTGAATAATGCATAAAGTGATATTGGAACTTTGGAATATTGGAAAATTTTGGGATATCAACTAAATATTTTGTTAAAAACACATCCTATACGATATCTTCTTATTGCATACTAGCTGTAGTTGTTAGGAATTTACACACGTTTGTTTCGACTATAGTTATAGCCTATAGATATTATATTATAAAAACATGATTTTAATTTTAACTATAATTTTTAAATTATTTGGAAAAATTGAAGTGTTGTTACAATTGGATTATATTTTAATACCTAGTTAAGTTAATTAGAAAATTAATGAACTAGTTAAGTCAAAAAAAAAATGTATAAAAATAATAACTTTTAACTAGGTACCTAGTTAATGTCCATATTTGTATATTATATTATGTGCGCATAAACGTATTTAATATTTATTTTTGACAGAGGTGAGTGCGACTCGTAAAGGGGTGTGGGTCCTGGTAGAGGTGGGTCATGTTTCGGCTTCAGGAAACTATGTCGTGCAAGGATATGACGCCTCAGATTCTCGATCTAGTTAATATCGCTTCAAATTTCCTGTGCCGATCGAGGGAGAAATAGATGGTGTTTCTTACGCGCTGCAGTTTCGTTTAGTAGTTTAGCATATTATATTATATATAAGCTTAGGCACATGGCATACATTTGTTTATAGTTATTTATTGTTACGTACATTTTGCGATGGATTGCCTATAGGTACGTATACATAATCATATATTATGGTTCGTGCGTCGGTGGCGATAAAGTCGTGAAATACTATAAATAGAGGTGCCTAGGTAACATATATTATACGATGTGTAAGCTATTGTAATATATTGGCAGCTTATGTATAGTTTTTCAAATTGTTTTGTTTGAATACGATTTATAAAAACTTAATACATGTATTAATTTAACTATTCAAGCATTGTATATGTAAATACATAACATTATAATATACATTGATGGACAGATGGAATAATTTTTTTTTGATATTTCTTTTACTTCCCTGCCATGTACCTATCTATAAGTTTATTCATATATTTACCATTTCCCACTGAATTAGGATTAGACTTCGGAGACTTGCACAGTTGCGCAGTCGTTTGAGCACTGGCATATTATACGAACGTGGTTAACGCGTAACTGACTGTATATGACTGTATAAATACATAAATGTAATATTAATTTATGATTTAGACGGTTAGATACATTTTTTCTCAAGCATAGTTTTTATTTTAAACGATCGTTTCCGAAGAATAAATCGTTTCAAATATATATTATATTATTTATCACGTCAGTGAATTGTGACTCAACTCACACTGAACACATTTCCAACGTCTTAGTTTTACCATTCTTTATATTTCAGGAGAAAAGAGAAAATGTATTGTGCACTTTAGTCTTGTGTGTATGTGTGTGTGTGTGTGTGTGTGTGTAAGGTTCAACTTTGGACAAGTTACTAATGGGTCCTTTTCTTTCCACAACACATTTTGCTATTAAATTTAGAAGCGCTGACAGCTTAAGCACCATACTTGGTCATTAAATCATGGATTATTATGAAATAAGTTATCTTTGATATTGGAATATTATTGATATCATTGACACTTTTCTGAAAACTGCGGGTGTAATTTCTCATATATTTTTACAATTAAGAGGTATTAGTGTGTAACCTATGGGCGATTTGTTCGTCACATTGTTCATGCCATATTCGCATTATTATACATATTGTGAACTATTTTGTTTTGAAAAGAAAAAAGTTTCCTAACTTCAATATAATGCGTATTTTCTCATAATAATTCGTGGACATTATTTATGCTTCAAATATAAGGTTATAATATGATATAAATATACATTTTTTATCATGATGACAATATGTTTTTTTTTTATGCAGGATAACTTATTTCGTTTATAAAATACCTATGCATTATAAAAATATGGATATTTAATGACCCGGGTAGCTTACTTTTTTTTTTTAAACTGATGAACAATAGTTACAGTTATTATTTTAATTTTTTATATATGAATTATACGGTAAGGGTAGTAAGCTTATAAATTATAACTTAAAATAGTTTATAATAGGATTCAGTTTTTTTATAATATTATGTTTGCTTGATTTTTATTAAAATTCTAACCTATTTTTAAATAGAAATGATAATGAACCTTTATACAATTATATACAATTGGGGTCAATACCATATTTTTCTCTAATATTTAATATGCATGTAAACTGTGAGAGTTTCTATACACATGTAATATTTTTAATGCAATTAAGAATGTTTTCTATATTTTAAATTTGAGGAAATTTCTTTTTTTTACTAATTGTTCACAATAATTGTCAATGATATCATACATAGTTTTAGTCATTACATCGTTTTATACGAGATTTAAAAATCGGTAGACTAAAGGGGTTTGTATTATTTTATAATGTTATATAGATAAATATAAATATACTATTCAGTCGTGTATATATAAAATAATTATATAATGGCCAAAGGATATATATTTTATTGAATTTAATAGCCAACATAAAATAATAAATTAGAGCCATTGTGCGGCGATTTAGTTTTGCTTTGAAGTGCGATAACATCCAAGCCAAAGTAATTTTATTATCAAGTATAAATCTTTTAACTTTTAATACGTTTGTATATTTGGCTTGCAGTAAAGGTTATAAAATAATATATCCTTTTTTAAAACTATAATGCATTGAACAATTTATACTAAACGTTTAATTAAAATAAATAAATATTATATAAATTAAATATTTAAAGTGGTTTGAATATTTAAATAAACGATATGTCACAAAAAATATTTTCATTTAGCTACGAAATTTTTTAATATTGTAATTTACTTTTCTTCTTTTTTTTTTTTGTTAAACTTAAACAAAAATGTTGGCTAATAACCTTTGTAGTTGAAGCCTGTAAACCTTAAATAAAAAAAAAAAAAAAAATAGCTACGAAAAAGAAAATATAATAATTAATAATTAATAAATTACATGTTATTCATAGCAAATCGCCATTCAGTTTATATAAGGTTAATATTGAAATAATAACACTTTTTTATATTAAAAAAACCTATACTGTATACTATAATATTAAAATAATGTATAGTAAATGGCTAGAGATTTATGGCCTCCACGTTATTTATTTAGTATACACTACACATAGTATTATATTATTTTCACTTCAAAGATGTAAGAAATATAATAGATGTGTTATTATTTGAGTAATTTATCGAATATAGTTAAAGTGTATTTTAATAAGTCTTCCGAAATTGTTATAAAAATTTCTGTCAGAAAATATTGGATACCAATAATCAATTTGAGTATTTGTGAGAAACCACGGCTGTCAAATATTTTCAAAACACCATTTATATAATAATAGTAACTGATGGGTCAAAATGATTTCCGAACGTGTGGTTAGACGGCGTCTCGATTAGGCATTTTCGCTACACGCAGGAGTAGATTATCTCTTTCGACAAGTAATAATAATAATAATAATAAATAATAATAACTTGACATTGGCGTAATTTTATTCTACTCAAAAAAAAAAAAAAAAAAAAATGGCGTAGAGGAAATAAGGAAATATTATAATTGCAATTTTAAAAGTAATTTTATTTTAAAACTTCTTTCAAACGAATTATTTTTTTAAGCTTTATATTATAATGTTTTCTCGGTGTTTTTTTTCGTTAACAGAAATATCTTTAGAGTGCTATCAGAGTTCTATTATTAATACTAAAGTTTTATTATTTTCTTTTATGTATCCTTTAAAAAATGTAATTATAATTATTTTTTTTTTCATGCAAAAATTAATAAATACTTTGTTCAGGAAAAATTATTCTTAATATACTATAATTCTTATATTCTGTACATGACAACATTTTATCGTTTTAAATAAATAGCCTGTATATGATATGAATATTAATCTGTAATATAATAACGTTTTTATGTTTAGTACAACCAATGCTGTGGTATCTAACAAAAAGTATTTTACTTTATTTCAGAAGCTAAATAAATTTACTAAAAAGAAAGTACAAACAAAATATTTTGCTTTGTTTTGTAATATTTAATAAATTTGATTGTTAAATACTTAAATCCATTAAGTTACCTTAAAATTCATTTTTTTAAATTATGTTTTCAATTAAAATTTGTAATTTCATATTACAAAACAGATTTTAAATATGAATATTAAATATATTGTTTAACTGACATAGACGCATAAACGCACAGTATATATTATATTGGCATTGTACATTTCACTTATATAATAATCACGTATGTAATTATTATTATAAAATTAAAAAAAACATTTTATATAAATGTATAGAATTTATAGAAGAAAATATTTTTTTAAATGCCACAATTTATTAAGAAAAAGTTTCAATGATTTGAAATTTAACATTTTCCTAAAATCACTGTGCTATCGTTTATTATATATAGTAATAAATGATAATAATAATAATAATAATAATAATAATAATAAATAGATATTCATATTATATATTATAAGGATATATTAAGAACAGTTGATTTAAATACTAAAGTAATACATAGAATAAGATATAATGTAAAAGTGATTTTTAAATCTTTTTCCATGGAAAACCAAATGTCCCAATCCAGTTAAATACTAATTATTAGCATCTTTTCAAAAGGATCATATCTTGATAATAAAATTAGGATTTATAAAAAATATTTTACTATTTTACTCGACTTGGTATGTATATTGTATATCATAATGATTGATTAAACTAGAATATCTGTCAAAATATATTTTACTTAGTCTTAAATGTCCACTGTTTAAATTTCATGGTTATTCAGTTATTGTATTTATTATTTTTTAACACAATAATTTACTGTATGAACTATTTAAGTATAATCATTCAATACCTGTACTCTGGTCGTAATGTATTATCACTATTATTATTATTATATTATGTGTATAACATAATATACAAAAATAATTTGAACAATTTAATATAATAAAAATATATTGATGCTTATGGCGAGATTTTACACATTAAAATGTTTTGGATAACCGTTTGCTATTATTATGTTGCATAAAATATAATATGATGCTTGTGTGGAATTTATGTGTATCTAAAATTAGTGAAGCAGAAATATTCGACCAACGTGTTGCCAAAACAATGTGTATACAATTAATATATTATATCATAATGTATTCGATGAATATGAGTGCTATAGATGCATATCGGCATATCGCCTAATCGATAAATGCATTAAAAAAGTGTTATAGCTAAACGTTTATAAACTACGTAAGACTTAGGTATAATATATAGTTTTTAAAAAGTCATATAGTTATATGATATTTTTACAAAGTATAAATAAATGTAGGTAATCATCTTCAGTTTTTACTTTTTATTAATGAAATTACAGAGACAACCCAACATGAAAACAGAATCCGCGTATCTGTTATTCGATTCATTTATGAACTTGCCTACTTCATCTTTAATTACCGATATTTTCTTAATGGCAGACACGTAAAATACCGTAAACAACTTTAGTCTTCCCCACCAATGTATAACTGTTCGACTTAAAACTCATTACGTAATGCGGAGATAAAGAATAAATTTAGTTCCAAATTATCGGGGTAGGTATGAATTAAATATTCTGAATACGTGAGGCAAATTTAGTTAGACTTAAATGTATTGAAACTCCGTATCAAAAAACCTTGACGTATTTTTAAAATAAAACATAATTTTTTCTATAAATTACACCTTATATATTTTTTTTAATTAAGATAGGTTAGAATTTTTCAAACTGAAAAACTTTTTTAACTTAAATAGATACATATATTTTTTCAAAACTTAACAACCTTATAGATCTTACAAAACACAATAATTATAGGTACTTTAAAATTACTTTTTTTATACCGTTTTATTTTGAACATAAAGAACAAAAATAATAATCATTAAACGAAGAATATTTGTATTAATAGTAAATTAGGTAAATATTTAAAACGAACAAATAAATTTTGCCAGGAAATACTAAAATAGTCACTATTTTTCAAAATAACCAATATAACTAAGGATTCAGAGCGAAACTATGAATTAACTCTGTAGGAAAATTCAATAGAATGACATAACTGAAAAGAATTTTGACATTGTGATTACCTATTGAAAATATCTATGTAGGTCCAAAAAATTGCTCAAATTGTTATTTGTATATACTTATATATATAGTAAATAATTGAAGAGAGTTTCAAGTCCTTTGCATTGATAATTTTTAAATAACAAAAAAAAAAAAACTTAATAGATTTTATGAAATTCGGGTGTGTCGTAAATTGTAGCTGTTATTCATGATTATTCCTTATGCAATATGCATTACATAAAAACGTGAGGAAACCAAATATAACCTCTTTAAAATACAATGCATCCAATTTACTACCGGAAACAAGATAAACATGAAGTGATCGGATCGCTCCTTCTAACTCAAAAATAAAATAATAACAACACAGTGACGAGAAAATGTTGGTGCATTATTACAGCATCCAAAAAATGTATAATATAATTTAATTTAGTGACTGAACGACAATATTCTGCTTTTCGAGTTATGATAAATTCAGTTTTTGTGATAAGTAAAATAATAATGATCTCTCGCTAAGTAGATATTATACCCATGCATTCGTTATTTTTCCCCTTTCGTTCAAAAGCTTTTATAATAATATAGGTAGTAATATTAATATAATACGGATCACACAGATCGTTGAAATATTTAGATTTAATTACGTAATTCTTATCAATAATATGGTTTGATAATTTATTAGTTTTTGTTTCAGATGTATTAATACCGAATGTAGGTATTCATAATAAAATAAAATTGCTTACATTGTATACTAAGTTACTCACGGATTATAAACGAAACACGTGCGGTCGTGAAATACGAATTCATCAATATTATTTAATAGGTTCGTGTGTATTATTACAATACCTACATAGCATTCATCATAATTCCATGGTTTGCAAATACGCTCTACAGTAAACAATGCATAAACATTGAAGTCACGCCCGACGTGTTTATGCGTATTTCACACTCCCGGGCATATTATTATTATTAATAAAATCCTTCAGCAACGTGTGAAATCGGAAATTCGGGACCATTAAATTATTGATAATCACGGCGCTCGTGAAAAGCCCTCCGAAAAAAATGTCCCATCTGGGAAATTTGTCTTATATATTTGCTTCAACCCCTCGTCGTCGCCCCCGTGGAACGTCGGCAAACACGTCATTCAAACAATTTTAGATATCCGAGATCAACAAAAACATTTGGCGTTGTTTGACATTGACACGCAAAGCGAGTGATTAGCTGATCCGTTTTGCCACGCCCTCGGGGTATCCTTAGTTAATAAATCGAATATGTATAATAGGCACATTATACTTATGTATATTAAAAACAATTGATAGGTATTAAAACAGCAGTAAATATAGTACAGTAAAAGGGTCATGTTTAATCGACATCATAACATTTTTTTCTGAAACTTGTAGATAGAAAAATTTATTGTAACGAAGTTACATAATATATAATATACATAATATTATACAATAGGAACTCTTAATAGTTCATATTAATTCAGACCAAGTTCTGTCCGAATTAACGATTGGTCCTCATAGCTGTAAGTTATTAAAGGGTTATTGAATGACAAAGTCCTACTTTGGTTCCACTACCCTTTTATTCATTAGTTTTGATACCGAATTACGAGAGAAAACATTTTTAAATATTTAATATATTGTGATAAATGGTGTCCGAAAGGGTCAAGATGATTAAATTAAACTAACCATCAGTGCAAAAAATCATTAAGAAGTGAGATGCAAATAGCAACCCAAATAACAAGTTTCTCGTAGATAAATTTGTTTTATATAAGACATAGGTTAATAATAATATTGTCCGGGAATTTGTTATAGTCACTATTATTAATGGATTCATGCGGCACCCGGATTACCACGTTCATTGGATACTACAAGCATCACATTTCTATCATATACTATCTAATATTATAAGTAAAAATAAATGTTGTAGTTATTAATTTTTCCGGTAACACCTCATCGTTAAAATGCTTAGGTATGTATTTATTTAAAAAAATACGAGCTGTCGCACAAAGTTATAATATTGTAACATGTAAGTATAACATCAGGTACAATAGGTGGGTACTATAATGTATAGTAATTCGATATACACTAGTTAAGTTATAGTATAAAAGTGAGTAATATAACTTATATTAAGTATAACAAATTAATAATTTGTCATAACATAGTATAACTGGATTGATTCATCCAAAATTATAGATCCTCGTTGAAAATTCTCATCGTCTTATTAATTGTTAAATTGGTTGGTGCATATAATATTTAGTGTCGCTCACAGGATAGGAAAAGGAAAGTAAAATTATGGGATTTTAAAGTTGAGATAGTTTTAGAGGTCAGTCTATAAAATAATGACGTTATAACAGTATTGTCTTATAACCTCATGAATGCTTTGTATTAAGGGGATTCGATACCGTGATTTTCTGTTTTTGTCTAACACACGCACGACATAGTATTTTAGACGTGTTTTTTTCCAAACATACCAATTGATCTAATGAAGTGATAAGAATTCTGAAAATAGATTTGAATTTTTTGTCAAGTCTACTTCAAATTGACTTTTTACATTTTTGATATTATCCCCCAATTTTTTGAAAATGTCATATTCAAAAATTCTGGTATTTCAATTTTGGAGGAGTTAAAATCAAAAAATCAAAAATGTGGGAAAGTCGATTTCAAGTAGACTTGACGAAAAATTCAAATCTGTTTTTAGAAATCGTATCGCTTCAATAGATCAATTGGAATATTTGGCAAAAAACACGTCTAAGATACTATGTCGCGCGTGTGTTAGACAAAAACAGAAAATCACGGTATCGAATCCCCTTAATGTTAATATTGTCACTTAGAAATATCGTGGCCAAACTCAGTTTTTACAACATTTCAAGAGAAATAAAAAACTGTATCGTTGCCAGGAATTTTGAATGTTAGTATCCCTTTGAACAATTATAAGCTCTAAAACGTGTACTGCGACTTTCAGTAAAGTTATTTTTACCAAAAATGAGTTTTTGTTAAAAATTCAAGAAAATGGCCTTGATAACAGTGTAATATTTACATTTAGATAGACCATGCTATTGAGATTGCTTGTTTTTTAGGTCACAATATTTTTACTAAAGATTTATGAGATTGGCCTTATTGTAATATTTTCAATTTAGATAGCCCTTGTTATCTGAGATTGTTGTTTTTACATAAAAACTAATAACGCGGTCCGGCATGTCTATTTAAGACACCAATCAATATTATACATATGTACGAGTACAAATTAAATTTTTTTATAAGTGACAATAGATTTACAGGTAGTCGAATCTGGAGTATCGGGAGACATGATGACGTGGTGTGTAGACGTCATATTTACTATTTAGAATGATCACAATTTATAACAATAGGTAGGTAATAACAATTAATGCCATTAAATGATTATACTTGCATATAAATTATGTTATCTTTTACCTATGATTTATAAGTAAAAACTTATCAACATGCTTGTTATCAATATCGATTGATACAATATTTCTTTATTGATTATATACGTAGTTATTTAATTTTAAACTGCCCATTTCATTATTGTTTTCAATAAGATGTTAATTATTAAGTCGTCATGAATATTTGATAGCACACCTATTTAAGAGTCTTTAAAAACTTTTTATGATACACCATGAACAACTGTAGATAATACGGTATAATATGGGGTTAAACTAATGGAGGGGGATATAATTTTTCTCCAATCGGCAATCATAAATTATATTATGTAACCGTGTTTACGAGAGTAAATATATCACTTGTATTTGTGCTGGGAAAGAGGAGAAATAGGCACAAGAAGTCTCATATTTGTTTTCGGTTCACGTTCTTAATTTATTGTTATTGTAAAAAAAATTGTTTAAGTTTTATGATACTGGACTACGAAGTAAGTTACCTAATTTTAATAAAACACTCATAAAATTATTATTTACGGAATTTTTATACGATTTCCCCCCAACTCCACACACCATCAAAATCCACATCACGTGGCAATAAGTGGAACATAAAATATATATTTATTTTCTTTTTAAGTTCACCTCTAAACTTTTTAAAGATCGTTTTTCTCATTAGTTTCAATACGTGTGTAAAACAATAATACCCGCTGCAGTGCGAATGCGAAACGCATATCGATTGCCGTATAGCATGTCTAGTACTATATTATTATAAACTAGTTTACTAGTATAATAAGTACCCAGTCCGTAGGCTATTTTATTTTTTAAGACATTATAATATATTATTTTGACGGTTGCAAGCGAATTGCACATAACACGCTTACAATTACCGTGGAAACCATATACGTTGGTGTAAACTCCTATACCTATATGGCTATACCTACACCTCCACCACCATCAAAGTTTTTATCGTTCTCGTGGCATCGTTTTACGAAAACCAAATCTCGTGGGGAATCTCGTACAACACGCGTGTTATAACACACTGGGTCGAGCACGCATATCATATAAAATGTGTTTAATGCTATGCACATAGTACATATATAGGGTACGTTTTTTAATTTCGCATATCTTGTGCCAAGTTCCTGTCTTTCGGTTTTATTTATATTTTATATCGAAGTACCTACTCGCTGTGCTGCTGCACCATTTATATAATATTATTATATTGTATATATATATACACGTCTGACAAATTCGCTCTTTTCGACATTGTTATTTTTTTTTTCAATTTCTATTCTATTATTATATCGTGTTTTTATACTTGTATTAACTGCTGTAGTGTGCGTACATTATTTTTTCAACGAAAAATAATTCTAATATTTGTTTGTCTCGGAATTGTTTCTTTTAAAACCAACAAGAGAATTAATGATGACATGATATTATACCGATGTAATACAATATATTATTATTATAACAACTATTGTAAATAATGCCCGTTCGGAATAAATGTAATGATTATTTTACGCTGCTTCTATATAGGGGGGGGGGAGGAGAACACTCGTTACAGATGGAGTCCTTCTAATTTAATTAATACGATATTTTGTTCACTGCGCGTATTTACGATAGAAGAGGGGGAAAAAATATGCAGCACTGGTAAACATTTATTTTATCATTATGACTCGCGGATTTGAGAATTATCGGGATTATTGTAATAGTATTAGAACATTATCGATCAAACAGTTTTCTGATGTCTGGATACTCGTAAATTCGGCTGTTTTGAATTATGGCGTTGGTATTATTACGGCGGCAGACAATGATTTATCGCAGAAACTAAAGGCGGTTTGTGGTTGAGGCGTATAATATTACACGCCACACGGTGAAATAAGATATATATATTTATATTGCAACGCCATAATAAAATTTATAGTCATTTTCGTTTCGTATTTAGATTCTCAATTTCACTGTCGTAATATTTGAACCAACCAAGTGTTCGTTTAATTATTCCGTTCAGACAATTATTGTTGTAAAACCAAACAAAATATGTTTTAATTTATTCACTATACAAAATATTATAAAATGCGTTTTTGTTTTCGGTACGTTGAAAATTTCTTCCATAACCTATTTCACATATTATGGTCATTCGAAAGTGTATTTGTGAATGCATTAAAGGATACAAAATATATACAATTAAATACATGATGGTAGAATGAAACTGTTAGGACAGTAAAATTGCTACTATTTTCTTCAACAGTATCTTGTTCGATGGGAAAGTGAATCTAGTTGGTGCATTCGGGAGGTCAAATTTTAAAATTCTCAATAGTTTTCAAAAGCGACGGGAAAAATAACATAAAAATTAAGGAAAATGGGAATTTTTAAGCAAAATCAGTTTTCCACAAAATCGATTTTGGTTTTGAATGAAATAATGAATGCAAATAGATGAGATTTTCACAGGTTATTTTTATTTGGATTTTCTACACACAATAAAATTTTCACAATAAAAATCCTTAGTCACAGTTTTTTTTTATGAGCATTTAAAGTTCCAAAATTGACAAAATATGGAAAAATCACGAAAGTTAGCAAATTACTTTGAGTTAAAAATTCGTAAAAATTTTTCTTTTTAAATCTAAGATTTTAAAATATAATAAATTCTTTATAAGATTATCTACCTTTATCAAAAAAAAAATGTCTACCGGAAAGTGAAATTAAATTTTTATGAGCATTTTAAATTCATATTTTTACAAAATTTGTTATTCACTCGATTTCTCATGTAACGATTTTCTTATTTTGTTGTACTTCAAAAATGAATAGATATATGAAAATTTCACTGAATGATTTTATCAATTCTTATACTTGAAAAATTTTCAAAATATTTTGAGGCTTTTTGAGCTGTTTACGGGCATTGTCAGTTTTCAATTTTTTTTTTCTATGAATATCAATTAAGTTTTATCTGTTGGGCCAAAAAGTGTAAAAATTTAATACAAGGGTCCTGATATATTGTTACAATATCAGTTGAAAAATATTAAAAATACATGTTCACAATTTTTTTTTATAAGCATTTAATGATCGAATTTTGACAACATTTATCAAATTTAAATTTGAAAAATTATTTTGTAGTTAAAAATTTATAAAATTTATAACTTTTATATCTAAGGATTGAAAATTTAAAACAAGATTTCATATAAGTAGTTAATTCTGTTACCAAAAAGTGTAAAAAATACACAAGCACAGTTTATTTTTATAGTCATTTTAAATTCAAATTTGGACGATATTACATATTAAAAAACCTAGAATAACTATTTTAGTTATTTTGTTGTGATTGTATAATATTATTCGTGGTTACTTGAAACTTCCAAAGTGTACTATTATATATCTATTATAGTATCACGGTTTGTTGTTGATGTATAACGCGTTATAAGTACCTAATTGATATTGTGATATGATTAATTTTGAATTTATTATAGGTACCCATTATAGGTTAATTTTTTTTTTAATACCTTAGAAATTTATATAATAATATGTCTTATACCTAGACTGACATACCGTCTCTCCTCAGAATCGTTTTTCTTATATAATGATATTATATCATTTAATTCAAATTTAATACCATCCATTATACCGTGACTCACTTGTAACCTACTGTACAGCAAAGCACCTTTTTTTTTATTTCTATAAAATTTGATAATTTACAAACATTTATTAAGTTTTATAAATAACTAATTTGTTTTAGTCACAAAGTAATCTAAAATATTCTTCTCTGAAATACAAGACTTATAATATAATATGGTATCGTTAAAAAAAAAAAATAATACTCTATGAATGAGAATGATAAAAAAATAATATTTTTATTTAAAAATGTTGTTTCATAATAACTACGAATTATCAAAGGAAAAAAATAATACAATAGCTTATACTTTTGATGTAATGAGTGTTTACTTATAAAATAAATCACCCTGTACTATCATTATGTGCCATTAATCGTCGTTAATGTGTTTCATAAGACTATAATGTTTATGCACTTCGTACTATGATAACCTATATCATAATAGGTTACTATTATACATGCGCGAAGAACTATACACGTGTTTAAACGCACAGTTTTTAATAGTGACAAAAGTTTAGTTTACCTACAATTAAAACGTAATATTATATTATACAAATGTTAGATTGTCGGGCGACTGGCGTGTTTAACGTAGTGCGATAATATAGAATTGACGACACCGACTATAGGAGTGCGACATTGTTTCGAAACAATTTTAATAGTCGAAACATACTTCAAAGTTGTATACTATAATAAATTCTCCCTTAGTTGTTCGTGGAATATCGTGGCGTGAAACAAATACCACTTCGAAAGAGTCGGCAAACATTTATTTATAATTAAACCACAAGAACAGAAAAAATAACATCCGAATTGTAAAAATTACGTTTTACGTATTTATGCTTTCGCTTTGGCTGGTAGTTGGTACCTATTCTGTATAAATATATGATAAGAGATTATCATAAACGAAAAAATCAAATGCTCTGTATATAGGTACAGCGTTTCGTCGAATATTTTGTATTGCAATATGCATCTTAACAGCTAGATCTACGTATACTATATGTGTTTATTTGTTTGAAATTTTAGTATCAACAATTAATAATTACCGTCATTAACACCCAGATTATAGAAAAAAATTATTCAAATATAAGGCTGCGTACGAATTGATTCCTGGCTATCTGTTTACCTACACTGATACTGTTGAGTTGATTTCCTGGTCGTCAAGAGGTATGTACGAGTTGATTCCCTGGTCATTATATATTATTTTCAATATTTAGTCAAATATTCAGCCTATATTAGCCTAATCCAAGAAACACCAAGAGAAGGTTGGCTGACAAGTTTCTCAAAAATTTTTCTCTTTATTTTTTTCAAATTTTTTGTTAAAAAATTATTAGCAAAAAAATTTAGTTATTTGGTAAAAATGTATAACACATTGTTTTTAAAAATTAGTACCTGGTAATGAGATTATCAGTATACCGTGACATATAACGACCTGAAAATCAACTGGTACATACTTAATATAAAATCTGCCGATCATAATTATCTTAGTTTAGAAAAATATATACTTAATAATTATTAGGGTCTGGATGCTTATATGAACTTAATACCCTCTCTCTAAGAACGTTCTCATTCGTGGAATATTATTATTTTTTTTTTAATGACACCATATTATATTATTAATTTCGTATTTCAGAGAAGAATATTTTTTCTGAAATTTTTATTATAATATAAGAATCTAATTTCGATCGATAATTTATAATTATTAATTAGTTATAGAAAGTAGGTATTTAAGGTCCTGATGAGTGGAGAAGTCGACTAACATTTTGCAGAATACCCCTGTGCTACTATATTTATTTTGCTCATCTAAACTTCATTGTACGTCCTATGTAAATTAATTGGAGAGTCAGTAGCTGTATTATTTTTTATAGATACTGACTTTTCAATTAATTTGCATACTGTATAATAGCTACTTATAATTATTTATAATGTCTCGTTAGAAATCCTATTTTAATATACCTATTATGTTGAATTATTATCAGAAAAATGTTCTACCATTAAAATTTTAGATAAAATTTTAAATTAAATTAAAAATATATGCTGTTGTTCAAAAAAGTTCACACTCTAAAAATTGTATATAACGATAATACAAATTTTTTCATCAAAAACGTAATAGGTATTATATTATGTAAGTAATGACTTCGAATTGCGCACTGTACAAATAATATTTCCAACAAAATTATTAGTGTTTACATATTTCGAAAGAATCACTTTGGTATATTATAATTTATTATAATAATAACAGAGTGTCGATGGCTTTGAAACGTAAAAACAAACGGTTATTTTTCTCGTCTTCACACGTCGTTCTCCACATCACTATAATTCATCATTGCTATAGTTATTATTATAATATTATAACACAAAAAAAAAATAGTTGCTCGGTGATTGAATTCAGTCACGAAACGTGTTCTGAGTGTAAGCACCAACTGGTGTCGCTAGTTCGTGGATGGATAACCACTACCAGGATTTTTAGTGACAAAATCCCTTTCCCCACATAAACACACGTGTACCAATCCAACCCTCCCCCCCTACAAACAGCTGAGGGCCGTAGTTGATGGCACTAAGATCAATAAAAAATAAATAAATAATCGTAGCTTGTAACGTATTGTTGTTAAACGCGTAGGCAGTCACATTTTTATCGCATATGTCTCCTATATAGTCCAGCATCTGCGTTATTGTCGAGATTGTGTAATGAATTTAGCCGCCGCCCACCCCCCAAGCAGAGCGTTGACAGTCGAGCAAAAACAACAGCCGCGTGTATAATATATATAGTAACGCATTGGGCACCGGAAACACGTCCGAATCGTATTCGATCGGACCGCGTCGAAATGAGTTTGGTCGTTTATTAAAAACACTGCAGTCGGTGTATATGTGTATTATTATATTATATCGATTCGCTGTGAATCAATATCGCCACGACACTCGTCGCTATATATTATACGCAGTTCCGGGAGCCTTTTACGGCCGTAAACCCACCCACCCCGCAAATAGTAAATTTTTATTTTTCGGGGATTATTCTGTTATATATTATGTAGGTATATACATACATATATAAACAGCATACACGACATCGTTACATGTTACGTTCCAGGTTCTGGGGTTTACGATTTTACGATTCGCGTAGATAGAACTGAACATTTATATATTTTAACGTCCGCGTGACCGTAGCCAAAAAAACGTCACGCGGCAAATAAAATATGAAACTATATAATATATTATTATTATTATTACATGCCACACGGAGTGTGATTCACCGAGCATGCGCACTCTCAATCCGTACTATAATTAAGTGTACTATATGCGTGTTTATGTGTTTATTTGATTTCTAATTTTTAGAATTTTTAAGTACGTTCAAAGAATTAAAGAGCCAAACACATGGATTTGTATAACCTTTTAAAGGAGTCCATAGGCGATAAAAATTCCACGGCTTCGCATCTAAAATTTATATCGTAACTCAAATTATTTTTTTTTAATAAACTGGAATTTATGAAACCGTATATTATTTCATTTTACAAATTTAATGTGATAATATTATATAATTTAGAATTTCTTTTTTTTGGAATTATATTGATTTTTAAATTATTACTCATTTAATAATATTAAAGTACGATTTTACTATCAGTTGGTATTAGTTATTAATTGTTTCTCGTAACTAACACTTTGTTAATGCATAATGCCTTCATTTTATTTCAGATAATTTCATCCATTCATTCAATTATATCTTCTAAAAGACATATTATTGAAATAATATTTTAAGGAATATCGTATAGTCACCTACATAGTTTTCAAATCACATTTTTTCCTGAACTGCTTAACACCCTTAGTTTAGCTTAACACCCACGTTAACCCGAATAATAAGCGGTTATGACCGCTCCCAAACGTTTGTTTAAGTTTTGAATTCCGGCACCAGAGACCCGAAATCCAAACAAATAATTTAGGTGCAAAACCCTGAAAAAAACTTCATTTTTTTTTTCAAACGAGAACTGATTATTATTATTATTCCCGCGAACTCACCGTCCTTGTCGTAGTGGCTCCAGACATCCATGAATTGGTTGGCCGACAGTTTTTTCAGTTCGCGGCTGTGCGGGTCTCTGTATTGTTTCATGAAGTTGGTCGCTTTTTCTAAATTCAATTTTTTCTGTGCTGCCGCCGCTTCCACTGCAGCCGATGCCGAAGATGCGTCCGAAGAGAAACTCATTTTGTATAATTTCTACACGACATAATAGAAAAAAAAAATTAAAATCTTAATATGAAAAAGCCAATATTTTACACTCGTCGGTATTTAAAAACATAATATTATGCCATCCGAATAAAGTTACCACAGTTTATGTATCATATGTTTAACGAAAACGAAGAGACATTTCCGAAACGTGAATACTGTCGTGTGCAACTCGTGTTCTCTCGTACTTTTCATTAAGATTTTCGTGTTTACAACAGTCGTGTTGTGAATAAAAATACAAAATCTCAAAATGAATAATAATTATAACTGAAAACTTTCGGTGTCACATAGTACCTATAATATAATATTATTACGTTGTATGTCATAATAAAGATCATATCTACATGTTTTGATAATTTACAAACTATATAAACGGTAAAAGCGATCTAATTATTCAGTACAGTACGGTGTTTCTAATAAAAGGTAAATCTAATATCAAAAACAAACGATTTGGTTTGAGATTTTCATTTTCATTTCAACGAAAACACGGTGGATCCTATGAACAAGAAATACTCAGAATTCTTCTTAAGTCGATATTATGTACCTACAGAGGAGGTAAGATAACTTTTCTTTTTTCTCGAGTTGATAACTTTTAATAGGGTACATTGAAACCAAAAAAAAAAGTTCAGCGGAGGATGATCTCCCCGTGCAACGAAATAAATACGCCTCTGCTCATCATAACGCAATTTTCATCCGAGCAAGTTTGTTTCGCATTATTATAAAAGGCGTATACGATTGCAGGATAAACTCAACTATGCAGCCATAATAATATAATAATAGTGGCTTTATTATTATTCTCCCAGCACTGTTTATCTTTTTTACGTCGATAACAAAAGTAGGCACTTCGCGTATAATAACAGTTTACAATAATTGAATACGAAACCGTTACTGCAGGCCATCATTTTATTTATTTATTATTAT
Organism: Macrosiphum rosae; assembly: GCA_016617965.1. Classification (NCBI taxonomy): domain Eukaryota; kingdom Metazoa; phylum Arthropoda; class Insecta; order Hemiptera; family Aphididae; genus Macrosiphum; species Macrosiphum rosae. The sequence continues at coordinate 26,219 of WHPZ01579948.1, read as the reverse complement.
TATAATTTAGGTAGGTACCTACCTACTTACTTTCGTTATTATTAATCGAAATCAAAAATTATAAACCCTTTGCTGAATTTTATTATCGTTTTTCGTGTGAATAATAATAATAATTGTTAAACCCTCTATTGAATATAAATTCGTAAGTTGAGATAACAATCGTTTTTCCGACTGAGCATTTCCTACTCCTAACGAATAATCTTTACCGAGTGATTAAATTTATACAATACATTACCATACACCTCTATATATATTATATAGTTGGCAAACTATTCATGCATAATAATAGATAAATTATGAACAGCCACGGGCTTAACTTAATACAATTACGGTAAAATAATCTTTTAAAAAGGTTTAATACCTACAATAATATTAGTATTCCCTGAAAAATGTTTCAATCAATTAAAATAATATATACCCATAAGTCATTATAATTTAATTTTCCTTTGTTATTTAAGTCCCGGAAAGCATTAAACGTGAAATATTTGATTACATTTTAATTAGAATATAATATATTTTTCGACCTTCATTATTTAAAATGTTTCTTAAAAACCTATTTTTAATTACCCACAGATTCATGTCTCTTTACACAACATTACCATTATTATTATTATTATTACTTTCATTATTATTATTTCAATAATTACTATAAGTACCATTATGAATTTATAATTTCGTCTAAAATGTGTTCTGTTCGTTTACATCTCGGATATTGAATCTCAATTGGCAGTTAATTGAATAAAACAAAATAGAGTTAAAACATAGTGAAGTCATAGGGAAAGTAAATACACTGTTTTTTTAATTTTAATGAAAATCCAATGTAAACCAGCCATATTGAATATGCTTAGTAGGTATGCAGAGTACTCACTATCAACTTAAAACAACATAAATAAGATAGCTGACAAGAAAAGTCAATACAAGACAAATATAAACTTTTCGTATTAACTTGCAAATATAAATCAATAGTAGGTATTTTAAACTAGTGCTTGAAAAATAGGAACCAAAGATATCAATTCAGTGCCTGTCTGTTATTAATGTTTTTCATTTCGGCCGTTTGAGAGACTTTCGATGTGCCCAAACGATAAATTTTACGACGGAAGTGTGAATTCAAGTCTATTTTGACTCGAGGTCATAGATCAACAGGCAATTCATTGTTTTTTTTGCTTGCGTGCAAAACCTCGGAATAGCTTTTAACGTAGGCTTATTCGGTTTACTTGACTCGACATTTTTTACAACATTAACGTGTACATCCTCTTTTTACATTTTGACGCAAATTATTATTTATTAACGGTCGTTTTGAAAACAAGTCCACGGGTGGGGTGGAAAAGGTGAAATGAGGCCTAATGGTTTTGATGTGTTTTCAGACGAAGACGTGCGGATGTCTATAATTTTATGAAGGTGTGAAAATGAAAAGTGAACGCATGTCATGTAAGTGTCACCGCTGAAACACTGATGAATGCTTTCGAAACCATTAATATATGATGTTTATATGTTTTGTAGTCATTTTGATGATCCACTTTAATAAGATCTACTTGCTAATAATTAGTGTTATGTATTACAATGATGTATGCAATGGCGAATTGTTAAGTGGGTGTGTGAATGATTGGAGGAGTGTGTAGGTGGGACGACGTACGATCAGTAATCTTGTTTTTGTTTGTGAAAAGACGTACCTATGTTAAATTTTCATGATTTATTTTGGAAGAGTACGCCAAGAGATATCCAAAAACGACTTTCTTAATGTAAAAACAATACTTTTACTTAATTTGCATAATATGGGCTTGAAGAAAATATTGGATTCGTGGAATCGAGAAAAAATGTTTGATAAGATTTTTAGTTTTTACCATTGTCTCCTTTCTACAATGTAAACGGTATACCCACGATTTTTTTGCCAATACATCAATGAATGGACTGGATGTATGTTGTGTGTTTGTGTCTGTATGTATATGTCGACTGTCTGTGTGTACGTGTACCTACGTGAGTTTTTCTGTCTTACTCGTTTTTATAAGGTACTTTTTTGAGCAGTTAAAGAGGTGAAACTTGTTCACATGGCCGTATATACCAATCGATTGCACATTGAACACAGATTGTACTTTAGAGAGGTCATTTTAACAGAATTCCCAGTAGTTAAGGAAAACGCGTTGAATAACAGCGAGCAAATCTAAAAGAAATGTCCAATAAACGTGCATGCCCGATCTTATCAACATTATGGACAATCTCTGTGGAAACCAGGGCAATTTGGAATTGTAAATTGTAATTTAATAACGATTCATTGCATTATGTTGCGCTGAGAAAAGAAAATTGAGACGATAAGTGTCTATAAACGACATAGTAGTAATATACTCTCTCTCTCTGATTATTATTGGTGACCGGATATTCATTTGACTGAATAGCTTTTTGTAATAACAACACCGTCACTGCAGCCGTGAATTTTTTTATTTTTGCATGAAATTATCACTACTGCTATATGAGATTCATTAGTTGAATTTTAAGCCTCTTTATTTAGTCATTGATCTCACAAAATATAATATACTTCAAACAATGAAAAATAGGTCACATTGTTTAGCGTTTTAATCAAGAAAAATTTTTGTAAGTTATGAAAAAATGTCTATAAGTATTAAAGTATGTGGCACTGTGACAAAATATACGTCACAGTAGGTCTCAAAACCTTACTCTTTGTTGATCATTATTCCCAAATCGCATTTTTCTATAAGTATTGCAATGTAAATCTCGGTGTTAATTGTTTGAAAGCTCGACATTTATTATTCCAAAAAGGTAAATAACACCAACTTTTAATTATATTTCTTTTACTCGACAAATAAAACCCCGAATATTTGTGTTTTAATTACTTTTATAGTTTTATTACAATATATTTAATTATTGTATTCATAATACCGCAAATACACAATACATAATAGGTACATTATACAAATATTACATGCGTAAACACGTCATATGATGCAAAACTCATGATTGTATTGTTAAGACTTTGCACAAAATAATGTAATTTAACTTTTTAAATATTCTCTTTGATAACGTTAGTACAATAACAATTATTTTATTTGTTCTTGTGCAATTTTTAAAAATACCGCCATGATTGGATATTTGTTACAAAGTCACGAAAACTTATTTTTGTCGTTAATTAAAAACTATTTAACAACAAACGAATTATAGGTTATAAGTGCACAGAGGAGTATCTAAATCACATTAAATGCATGGCTACCTACGTATTTCAAGAAATGTGAACAATGGATGGAATTTCATTGATGTTTTTCTTCATTCGATTGGAATACAGAACGCATTATAGCGAACAAACAAAAAAACCAATACTGCTCAAGACTTAATTTCTCTCTGATGAAAAATTTGTTTTAACCGTAGTATAAAAAAAGGCGTATATAAATGTATATTGTAAATAAACAAACCATATTCATACTCTTTGAATATGTTTTTTTATTATGCTAAAAATATCATAATGTTTTTTTTAAATACGTCTTACCTACGGATTTTACGGTTGCTGTATATAAACGCTTTTATTAAAAAAAGTCTGTAGGTAATCATAGTTCATACTATTCACAGTTTAACCATAATAATATTACATCTTTTGTAGGTAACAACATAATACATTATTCGCATTTTACTGAAACAAACACATCAGATTAACATCGTTTAAACGAAACGTTTTACATTTAAATGGATTCGTTTTTTTTTTAAATTTTGTTCAAACTCCAAAAGTCCAAACTGTAATTATTATTTTGCTTAACGTTATTGTTACTGATTCAAAAAATCGTTTCGTGCATTACGCTTTAAATGTTTAATACCTATGTTGTAATATGTTTACCATTAAATTATATTATTATTATCATATACCTAGTATTATACCTATGGTATCGTTACTCCTAACGTGCGGCTTGCTTTTAATAATACTCCAACAAAATATAAACCGGATAAATGGTTCACGCGAACCCACCCGTAGTTTTATTCGCATTACAATCGGGTTGGCAATTTTCTTTGAAAAATCATGCTTAAATAGGTACCACGCACTACATCAGTTATATCTAATATATAATGTATACACCGTTCATATTAAATCGTATATATATCGTAATATTGCTGCAATAATAATAATAATATATTGTGGGTCACAGTTGGTCACATCGATTTGTGTAAAGCCATCCGGTATTGCGGTCACGTGACCAAATGCAGTCTTGATACGTACACACAAATCCAAATCGAATGTGTATGCATAATATAATAATAACAATATACATATTATAATGCTGACGAAAACGCGCTCGCACAAACACACTCACACTCGGACATTAGAATTTAATACGTATATAGAAGACACCGATTTACATAAAAACTTATTCAAATCATTGACCCCTTCACCCTTCACTCCACCGTCCCGACCGTCGGAGCTTTACTCGCCATGTCGTTTGAGAATAATATAATATCATATACGCATGTGGCGGCGTTGAGCGTTTACAGCCGCACTCGTATAATATAATTTTTCATCCCGCGCGCCACTGCAACGTATTATATTATATCAGCAGCTCTTTTCGACGTTCGATTAGGTCGTAAAGGATTGTAATATTATATACACAGGGTGTTTACAAAAGAAAATCTGGTTTGATTTTCGAAAAATCGTAGCGCGGGATGTTGGCAAGCTAGCCGAGACCGGGGGACCTATACTGATGTGAAGGGGAGGTTTTGGAATTTTTAGTCGCCGGTAGATGGCTCTTAGTACGCTATATGCCTGTGATGGGTAGAGAAAAGTCTTCGTTCCCATCAGCTTCCAGCACGGTGGAAACACCTCAACAGAAAGCGTTTTGCGTACCTATAATCGAATTATGGTATAATGCGTCTTACAGTGTCTGATGAGTTCACATATCAAACATTTATACAACAAAAAAAAAATCTCGAATCTCTTGTTCAAGATGACTGATGAACGATTCTCGTATTCTCGTAAGGCGGTTTTTTATATATAAATTTGATTTGTAAAAATTCTCCCCCCATTTATGTTTTGTAAATATCCTGAAGGACTGCAGTATATTATAATATATTGTTCGAATATGATAAAAAATTTGCTGCGAGGGTAGGTATTACATATTATTATGATATATTCTAATATCGTAACAAACGAAATGGTCGATTCGACGATGAACTTAAATGCCATATAATATAATATAATACACGATTCAATAAAACCGAGTAGTGCAGTATAGTATTTGCGTTGCTCTTCGACTGTCACGCACTACACCCTCTGAAGTCGACTCGCTGGCTATACATAATATACTGTTTGTTGAATGATGTACCTATATATACGTACGCAGCCTTACGTGTGTCGTGTACCGAAATTCAAAAGGAATCACAGCTCATATTACAATATCACACCGTTACACGGTGGTTTAAATATTATAAATTATAGCGTGAGGGGTGCCGCACGTCCGATCCGTCGCGTGAATTTGAGCTCGATCGCGATTATAAACCGGAGAGCTGCACAAAGGATTAATGCCCGGGTATTATCATAAAATAAGTTCGTTGGCGGCCGACAGCAGTCGTACCGATGTGCCAAATTCGATATCTGGGGCTCAAATATTTAACGTGTTCGTTGCGCGCGGCCCCTCGCATCTTGTACCTGTAGACCTACCGTAACCCTTTAACCACGAAGTTCGCGGTATACACAACAGACGGCCACGATTGGCATACACTTCAATGTATGATTATAAAATATAATAATATATGACTAGGTATCGATAATTGGCTTGAAGCAAAAACTCCCCAAACAGCAAAAGCTGAAATGTCGGGAAATTAAATATAACAACATACATTTTTCAAATAGTAAAAAAATAATAATATTATATTAGTTAGTGTAATGAGTTTCAGATATAAAAATATTGTATTTTGTTTCGGGCATAAATAGTCACTATATTATTGAGTTAGTTATTTATGATATTGAGTTCTATATCTTTCAGAAAATATTAGACTAATTTGTAGTTACTATTTAGTGAGTTTTTGCTTCAAGCCGACGGATTTTAAAGTCCGGAAACGGCTATAATATTATAACGATATAAATATATATTAAATCATACTATAATACAGTCGCGTGTAATTTTCTATAATAACAGTACTGATTGATATCAACGAATTATCATTAAAACAATAATGATGATGATGATAATAATAAATGTATATTATAAAATATTATAGTGTCACAAGCGGATTTTTTTTTTTTTTGATTTTCCGAACTCTTCGAATTAATAATAATAATGGTATAATAATTACGGTAATTTATATAATTTATATTTTTTAAATATCGCGAGTATAGTATAATATAATATAATATAATAAATTCGATAATAATATTGATGACAATAATCATTGCAATATAATTGAATAGTATAACGTTTACCTTGGTGTTATCGAATGGAGGGCAACGTGAAATTGAGCGAGAATGTGACAATGGACTGTTGCGGTGGTGCGTGGGTGTTGATACCTGTACTCGTCGTGGAGGACTAAAGCTGTGCTACCGCCGAGCACCCCGGCTAGTTTGTCGGCGTCTAGAACGCTTGCGCGGCTCCATAATGCAGCAAACCCTTGGCCCTTTTTCTCTATGTTTTTTTCCCTGTAAAGTTTTAAGTTTATATACGCGAGGAGGGGAAACAGATCGTTGCGGAATGCCGGCCAATTTTATATATTACACCGAAGCATATGCAAATACCACGGAAAATATAACTTGACCCTAAGTACGAACATTTAAACGAGAAGATTCTTTTATTATTTTTCGTATCTCTTAGAACTGTTAATATTTAAATCTTCCGACCCGTCCGATGTCTTTCACTACCCATATAAGGTACCTACTATATTTCAATAGAAAAAAGGTCGTTCGCTGCTGCAATGTCCTAAGGCATTTTCGTCTCTTCGCTCTTTCACTACAAAATAAATAAAAACGCACAGCCTGCAAGCAGCTCGAGTGCGAGTTTTCTTTTTCTTTTACTTTAACGACGCATAAACGCGGTAAATTATTTAACGTTAAGGTTGTCGTGGATAACGCGTACGTACGTTTATCGATAACAGCTATAAATACGAAATATATATTGCACGAGGTACCTCCCCGGCGATGAGGAATATATAACTGATATTTCAAATTGTGAGTTTTATTAGAACGAATTTAATGATGAATGAAAATAATATTTATATGCGAAAAAGCCGCGTGACGTTTATTGAAATTTATTATTCCCATTGGCTTACTCTCATTGACAGCCAAAGGATACATAATGTATATGTGATTGATTATCGTTTGACATTTTATTTTTGATACAATTTTTTTATACTGCACAAATATTTTAAAACTATATGTGGTTTGATTTTCTATTATTTTTTTTCCAACTCCGATTGTATATACATAATATCTATTTTAGATTCCTCTTATATCATGCTGACGCGTTTGTTCCTGAAAATCAATTGCAGGAAACTAGAACACTGAAACAGATCACAAAGAGCATAATAAACTAAAAAAATAAAATGCAAAGATCGGTATTTTATTTATGGTAGTCATCTCATAATATTATTATTATTGTTTCATAGTATTTTACATTCTGAGCGGAGCGAGGAAGCTAGTGGTTTTACAATTTTTTTTTTTTTTTTTTATTTATATCCTGTATACAAAATTTCTACCAGAAGGAATCCTTCGATTTCTACATACCTATAGTATCTTATCTTTTAGTAAATTAGATCAAGATGGTACTTTAAAGAGGTCATTTTTCGATTTTATCAATAGTTATTTAATGCCATGGGAAAAACCACCGAAAAATTACGAAAAACCGCTAAAAATTGGATTTTAATTTTTAACGCTTTGTTTATTACCATAAAAACGAATAAAAAATTATAATATTATAATATTAATTCAACTTACATGATATAACAATTAATGACAATATAAAATATCTAGACTGACAAACCGTTTCCGCTCAGAATCGTTTTTCTTATTCAATGATAGAATATCATTGAATTCAAGTTTGATATAATCCATTATACATTGACGCACTTGAAATTTACTGTACATTCACTAACCTGCTTTTTTCATTTTGTTTTAATTCGGTCATCGGTCTCGAATCATTTCATTTATCTCGGCATAGGCCACTGACATGTAGTTATGCTTATGAAATCATAAATTGGTTACCTATTAACAAACGAGAGTACCACACTGAAAGCTGCAATTTCAAACTCAGTTCGTTATGAATTTCTTAAAATGTGTTTCCAATTTTCTGTATAGTTTTCCTTGCACGTAGAAAATGTATTGAGGAAATTGAAAAACAACTTCTTCAAATAATGTAGGTACCATATTCTGATATTCAGAGTTGATTATATATAGTAATGGACATGAAACTATTTCCGAGTACTCTAACTACTCGGAAAAAGGTCCATAGAAAAGGGAGAATAAGAACAAAAAAACATTATAAAACCAATGCATTCCTCACTTTTCTCACAGTGTGTATAAGTATCTGAGATATATTATACAGGGTGATTCATCAAACTTATCCCAATTTTTCTTTAGTAATAAATGTATTTAATGTTGTGAATTTTCAAGCACTTATACTTAATAATGAGCATATTATTTTAAAATATTTATATATAGTCCATCATTTAAAAGAGAGCTAGTATGCAATGGCGATACAAACTTTTTTTATTCAAATGAAAACTACCTAAATTTCCTGTAAATCTTTAAGCAGAGGTCTAAAAAAAGGTTGATGTAGGTATTTAAATCGAAACTCCAGAGAGTAATTTTTAGGTTATCTAAATTTGTGTAATTTTGTACCAATAATAATAGGTACGCTTAAAAATTAAAATATATAAGGGTATTGTTACCTATAATTATTTGAAAACAACACAATAATAATTATAATCTATATTAGCGTTTATATTTCATACACATTTTCTAAATATTCTATTAAGTAGATTAGGTTTTAAATCTACTATGAACATTTTTTAAATAATTTGTATGGACTATAAACCTTAGTGAATACTTTTTAATAACTCCGAAATTACTCGATTGAATTTTAATTTAGAGACAACAGATCAAAAAAAATCTGCTGCTTAAAAATTTACAGTTAAAAAGATTGATTTTTATTATGAAAAAAGAAGTTTATATCGCCACAAGACACTTATCATATACACTCATTATGAGGTATAAAAAAACCTGATGTATAATAAAAATAATAATTTTTTTTTTAAGAGTAAGCCGTTATTAAAAATGCATGATTCTTTAACATAATCTAAAAATGGCTGTATAGCATTGTCTCGAAAATATTTCTATAATAAATAATAAATATGACATCATTGAAAAAGTATTTTTTTTTAAATCTTTTTTAGAGTTTTAGGCATTTATAATTTTAAACTTTTTCGTCCAAGTTTATTCCAAGTATTTTGAACAAGAAAATATCGAAAGAAAGTTTCATCTCTGCTTGAAATATTGAATTTTCACCTTCGCTATTGCCTTAATAATATTGACCTAATGGTCATCGTAATTTATCTTGTAAATATAACAGCCAATCATAACTTCATGATTTCTTATAAACTACAAAATGTAAAATATGTAATTAAATAATGCATTTTATTATATCTTCAGACAGGTAATAAGAATACTAAGTAAATTTAATATAATTGTACATTAATCCTTTAACGATTTCTATTTAATCCTTGAAGTTATAACTTATTTAATGTAGATTTACTATATGTAGATTTTCAATTAATTTAATATAATTTTAAGGCATAAATTTACATTTTTAAATACTCACATATTATTTATTAGTATTTCTATATAATATGATATTATTACTTTAACGAGAATCAGGTTACTGAACTTACCTACATTTTATATCCGATCCTTATGTTATTATAAAATCAATATCGTTAAACCGATATATATTTTATTATTTATTAATTTTAATAATAGTATTTAATATTTATTACTGTAAAGATATTCTATTAAATAATGTACCTATATAATATCTCACCATAGACGATATTGTTCGTTCGATGGGCCTATAATATTAATAGATAAATTAATTTATCTAAATAGTATTCATTTTATATTTTGTACCGAACTTAAAATGAGTTTAAATTGTAATAACGTGGTTCGTCGCAATTTTTGAGAAGTAAAAATGCTTTAAGGTCAATAATATATAGTCCCACATTTGATTGAAAACTGAACATCTGCGGTACTTTAAAAAGGTGTAGTAAGGTAAATGTTTGTTTTATTGTAGGTACACACTATACAGTATACTTGGTTCTTGAAAAAGTTTTGTATAACAATAGAAAATCTGAAGAAATAGAGGAATACAATTATTTACTTCAAATATTGATTGATTATATTTTATTTTTCTATATATGAATAGACTAAAGATATATTATAAGATTTTAGATTCTGAGTGAAACGATGAATGTATTGATTTTACAATGAATAGTGTGTTTTTTTTTTTTATTATTTTTTTTTTGTCTGTCGTCACGGTTTGGGGCAGTAAAACTGCTTCGATTTTCTTTAACAGTAACTTGTTCGATAGGAAAGTGAATCTAGTTGGTGCATTCAGGAGGTCAAAATCTTAAAATTCCCAATAGTTTTCACAGGCGCCGGGAAAAACAACATACAAATTTAGGAAATTTTTACGCAAAATCGATTTTCCAAAAAATCGATTTTGGTTTTTTATGTAACTCTAAAACAAATGAAAGTATATACATGAAATTTTCACTGGTTGTTTATATTTGCATTTTCTATACACGATACCATTATCAAAATATTATGATTTGTTTTGAACTGTTTAGGGACATTTTCATTTGCCATGTTTTTTAGTTTTTTTTCTAGAAATATACTGTAATATACTGTAATTGGAATTTATTTCCTTAATAAAGAAATATTATTATTATTATATAATTAACATTTTATTTGTTAGTTAAAAAAGCTTAAAAATTTAATGGAAGGCTCCTAGTATATATTGTTTCAAAGGTAAGATGAAAAATATTAAAAATCCTTACTCACAGTTTTTTTTTAAAGTATTTAATGTTCAAATATTGACAAAATATGAAAAAATCACGAAAATTAGCAAATTATTTTGAGTTAAGAATTCGTAAAAAATTTTATTTTTAAACCTAAGATATGAAAATGTAAGGCAAGCTTCCTCATAAGTTTGTCTACCTTTATCAAAAAAAAATGTCTATAAGAAAGCCAAATTAAATTTTTATGAGCGTTTGAAATTCAAATTTTTACAACATTGGATATTCACTCGATTTCTCATGTAGCGATTTCTTTTTATTTTGTTGTAATTCAAAAACGAATAACTGTAGATACATGAAAATTTCACTAGATGTTTATATTAGCATTTTCTAAACACCATACAATTTATTTAAAATATTTTAACTCTTTTTGAGCTGTTTACGGACATTTTAAGTTTTCAATTTATTTAGTTTTTTTTTCTATAAATATGAATTAAGTTTTATCTGTTGGGCCAAAAAGTGCAAAAATTTAATACAAATAGATATTGTGATATGATTAATTTGGAATTTATTATAGGTCAATTTTTTTTTTTAATACCATAGATATATAATATATATAATATGTCTTTTACCTAGACTGACATAACGTCTCCGCTCAGAATCGTTTTTCTTGATATTATATCGTTGAATTCAAATTTAATACCATCCATTATACAGTGACTCACTTGTAACCTACTGTACAGCAGAGCACCTTTTTAAATTAAAATCTTTTCTTTTGGGAGGGGGGGGGTTATACCCTAACTCCAATAGAAGGTAACTAAATAATATAGATATGTATATAATATATAATTTTAATTAAAAATAATAATAAGTAAGTAATAGTAAATTATTATTTTTATTTTATTTTCAATTGAAATTCATATGTCTAACTATACTATCAACATTATATTTTTGCAAATCTATTAAAGCGTCATTCACAATTTTTTTACAAGCCCTTTAAATATGTGACACATAATATGCACCACAATAAAAAAAAAACTTATATTATTTTTACCACAAATTACTTTTTTCGTGTAACATGCAATTTTTGTTATAGCAAAAACACTATGTACGTGTAGTGAATTCTTAAAACAACGTAACCTAAGTCGACAAAACTGTTTAAAAAAAATACGTATAGCTGACGGTGATTAATATGGTAAAGGCTTATTCGACAGGCTAGAATAGGCTTTGTTTCGACTGAAGTGCGTGGCGTTGTGCCTTTTTAATGAGAAATACGCGTCATTGAGTTTGAAAAGCCAGTAAGTTAATCTTCAAGGAAAACATATACGCTTGAGAATTTTAAAAAAACACACACACACATTTTTATTTTATATATAGAGCACGGTTGTGTATATCAATGCATTTTATAAGAAAAAAGTGTGAAAATATTTTAAAATATAAAAAAAAAACTAAAATAACAATTTCGCAATCGACACAAAAACATGTAAAACAACAAAGTGATATTATATAATATTTGTATTCTATATACCTATATGGCTGTACAAAATGTCGTTGATATTTTTATAACCGTTGTAAGGTTGTAAATAATAATATGTTGTGACAAGCACAACACTTTAAGTCCAAATACACAGTGCATTATTATAGTGTATAATACGCATATTACATGTTTAATACATTCATGTATCGATATTAATGCATATTAAATAAATATAACTTAAAATTAAAGTTATCTTGATCATGTTTTTTTTTTATTATTGATAGTTTTTCATAAAATGAAAGATGGATAATGGCTTAACATTAAAATTTGAAAATATTTAGTTATTATTACATAATATACAAATTAGTTATTGCATATGAAATATATTTATAGATTAGTTCATAGTATGTAAAAGTACATCATTTGATAAAAACAGAATATTGAGACAAAATATATATAATAATCTGTTGGATAGTTTTTTTTATTTTAGTGAATACTAATATATTTTTTGAGTTTGAGCTCTAAAGTTTTTTAATTTAAAAGTTTAACTAAACAGACTTTTAAAATTAAACCCATATTTTTAATTTGACATTTTCTTCTTTTATGTGACAAGGTTTTTCAGCCATGTATGTTTCATTAATTATTTGTACTCAAATGTGGTTCACATAATGAATTATTTAATATTATATGAGAATATTTCATTTCAGAATTACGAAAAATTCTTCAATATTTAGATAATTTTTAATAATCTACTAATTTAATCTCTATAATTTGATTTATTAATGTGAACTTGAAATTATATTTATTTTTCTATTTGAAATGCCAGTTGTTATTTTATACAGTAACGACTCTACAACGGCTAAGGTAAAAAACAATTTTGAATGTTTTTAAATATATAATCATGATAACTTCAGAAATGCTGTAGATATTAAAGTATAAATAAGTTTATACACATTTTAAACCTAAATGTAGTTTAATTTGATAACTGTTTGCTTTCAATTTTATTAATTAAATGGGTTGACACTCGTAATTTGACACTGCAATAAATATTATATATTTGAAATTAATTTAATTATATTTTCGTTTATAAATATTATGTAGCCATAGGTATTTTATTATTTTATTTTTATGTCAGTTAAGACTTTTAAAATCAATAATCATTCTATATGTTTTATTAATTATAAAATATATTTTGTGCTGTATAATTTATTACCTATTCGAGAAAAATAATTTTATAATTAACTGATTACGATGATTGAACATTTACAAATTATTAGCATATCATTTTTTATTTATTAATTAAAAATTAAAACGAGCCAATGTTAGTTACATTGTTAATATAACAAAAGTGTCAAATTTTTATCAACAAAATAGTGTGTACAGTGTACGAGTATATTATACCTATGTTATGATTGTTATTATTATATTATAATAACGTATTGTTGTTCAAAAAAAAAAATTACCTTATAGAAGTTATAATATATAATGTGTTTGCTTATATTGTAGAAAAATCAATTACATGATAATATATACGTTGTTCCTACAGATTTACACCTTTTATAGGAGAATACCAATTTAGAAGATAATATTTTGTGATGTGTCACGTATTATGATTCTCAAAAAATATTTTCTCCATCGATCAATCATTACATGTTCAAAAAGTGAGATTTCTACAAAACATCCAGTAACATGTATGATATGCAGTACCTATACTGCAGAAATAACGTCCCACGATATTCTGACTTTTTGTTAGGTATACAATTAATGGAGTGGAGTTACAACCATCACAATTTAAAAATATAAGAATATCGAGGGATATCCTGGCATCAATTATTTATGTGTCTTCATAATATGTATTATAACAATATTATATTGTGTAAAGTGAGGTTATTATTATATTATTATTAAATATTAAAAGTTAAAAACATTTATATGTTGGGTAAATATTTTTATTATGTTTTGCTTTAAACGAATTATAAATAAATATCTTACATTGTACATACAAATATCCAGCTAGTATTGATAAACTGATATTAAACATTTAAGAAGTAAGAGTCACGTTTGTATAGTAGTTATAATTTTTTATTTATTATTTTTTTTTTTATTTTCCAAAATGTTTGGAAAGATGCTTTCATAAAATTAACAGCAAATTATTATTCTTTTTAAAAGCTATTTTTGTTCTAATTACTTTAATTTTTTTTTATTCATTTTAAGGTCCCGTGTGAAGCAAAAAGGTATTTCTTTACAATGTTAATATTTTTAACGCAAGTAATAGTGTAACATTAAAAAAGGCTTCAAAAGCACCATAAAATGTTTTGAAAACATTAGATTGTTTAGATCATGTTTTACATCAAATGATAACCTTTGTTAATAACCTTTGATTATTTTAAAAATAAATCTACCTAACTTAAAATTGAATTGAGTTATTTATTATTTATATTTAAAAGTGTATGGATTAAAAGAATTTATGATTGTTTTTCATTGTCAATATTATGGCGATATCGGCTATAACTCCTGATAATAATATTCAACAACAACATTGGTTGGTTAACATTGTTAAAGCAACATAAATCTAAAAATTATATGGTTTTTGGCAAGAACCTTTGTTTGTAGTTCAATCAATATAATTTGAAAACCAATATAACTATTGACTTGGCGTACGTAATTAATATTGTTTTATTATAACTCGTTATCATAATATGACCACGATAAACTTTAGGACAAATACATCAAATGAAATCATGACGGATTATGCTAACTTTACTGCATTTTATAATTGTTTTATTTATTTCAAATGCATCATGTTATAATATTTATTAAATTATAATATATTATACCTGCACATAATATTATTATGATATATTATATATTATAATATTTTCGTCTTCAAACGCAACTGTATATACCTAATGGAAATTAATAATTATTTGATCAAATAAACAATACGTAAATATCGTTTTAAAAACGAAAAAATGTTATTGGAAATGGGCACTATTATTATACAACAATTATTGGTATTGTGTCAGCAAAAATAAAAATAAAAAACTCTAGTCTTGACAGACAATCGACAAAGTAACACACTCACGACGCACACGTATAATTTATAGTTATTATAACTAGTCCGGAACTACGATGGTATACCTACTCGACATTTTATGTATGATCCCAAACTCTGTGAATTCTATATTGAAAAGCTGTAAGTTTATGTAAGACAAAAATACAATAGTTTTCGTTAAATGCCATTGTGTTTTTAAGTCTTATTGGAAACCTATAGGTTTCTCTTGAACTTTTGACTCCCGCGCCCTGACCCCAATAAAATTCTTCTATATCAAAACGATCGTTTTATAAGTTTTCCAAAACTTTTATCGCAACTATTCCAACTATATATATTATAGTCGGTACGTGCCAGTTTTAGTTTATAGTTGTATATATATATATATATATATATGTGTGTGCATATACGCCGGAAAAATATACCCGAAACGAGAAATTCTATAAAATAGGGACAAGGGCTTTGATTAATAATATTAATAATAATATGAACATTTATCAATAACCCGTGTATGGTTTATGGACTCTGCAATGGGCGATGGCCGATCGAAAAACTACGTTAAACTTGACGTCCCGTAACAAAGAACGGTAATAATTTTAACTTATTGATTATAATTTATATTGTTCTGTAGTATACCCACAAAAAGTAAAACATTATTCAGATTTAGACGCCGTACTCAATGAGTACAGTTGTTTTGGATTTAATTATAGAAAACCGTATTAATTGAATAATACGCATCGATCATATACAAATACCAAATCAAATATATATCAATATATACGCAGTGTACACTGCATGCCAAGGTCACATTGGGTTAAAATTGTATTTAAAAGGACACCGGATGAGTGAATAGAAATACACACCTCAAAAATAGTAAATTATGTGCCCCGTGCAATATTTTATGCCTATAATAGATGGATTTTAAGTACAGTCATTGGTTTGACGTATATAATATTTAATTTTATTTATTAATTGAAATTGGTTGGTTTTCACAGTTAAATTATTTTGTGGTGTAATAATAAATTGCGATAATAAAATATGATAACGTTTTTGTTGGATCACCATTTCCACGTTTAACCTTCTACAGTTCTATTGTATCATCAAATTAGGGGTATATTTTTTTTTTATTCTCTTCTGCAATTGAAAACTAACAAAGACTCCCATAAAGATTTTTGTTTCAATATAATGTATTAGTTTTTAAACTTTTATGTGCATTTGAGTAGATAAATACCTAAACATTGTTTATGGTATTTGCCCCGAAGCCAAATGGTTGCAAGAATTTTACCTTCATAATGATATGTCAAGTGGTTTTTGTTTTTGTCATTTCCCCAGAATGGACGTTGGGTACCTATCTAACCTGTGAAATAGGCAAAAAATCGTTCGCATGTCGTATTATGGTTGTTTATTACCTACATTACGTCCACGTCCTATATAACATTAAAATAGAGGCATTTTCATTCATGGACACAATTTCAATTCAAACAACCATTGTGTCCCTAAATATTCGTTTTATCAATCCGATGTTCTCCTTACACTAATTATTATTATTATTTATTTTTTTGTACTATTATTAATCTCTAAAAAATTAACATCGACAGCAAAGGCCATTAATTACAAGAGGTTATGAATTAATGTGATTAAATACAAAGATAAGTTATATATAATTATTTATATTGTATTTGTATACAGAAATTATGACTTATTCAGTACAATAATTTTATTAATATACGATCGACAAAGTAGTAATTGTCAAAAAGAAACAAACATTACTCTAATTACATGGTCATTACCATGATTGCAAAATCGTCGAATTTAATTTTGATAAATTTTTGTATAAATTACATACAATAATTTGATTCAAGACATGACAATAAACGCGACTTTGTAGTTTGCATATATTTACATAATATTATACATATTATTAGTGCATATAAATGCATATTTCAAAAATTACATTTTCTTAAGAACTTTAATAATATACCTAATTATTTATTATCATAATATTATGACCTCCTTATTTTACTTATGTAGATTTTTAACTTTGTTACTATGCATAATATTTATTGGTAACATCTTTTAGTTCTCAATTTATTTTGCATCATTTGTGCGATTGTAATTTAATACACAAACCATAGATCCGATTAGATACGCACTATAATATTATGGTATTATCATGTGGACGTTATGACATTATTTAACACTAATAGTGGTCCATTTAAGTTTCTACTATTATTTGGGAGCCTTAGCTTTTTTTAAATGCATTATTTATTGAATTTGATATCATTGCTAAACAAAATTGTTGAAAATAGAGTACATTTTTTTTTTTTTTTACAAATTGTCATAATTTATAAATATTTTTGAAGACAATATATATTTTTTATTTCATATTCCGAAGCAGAATATTTATTGATGTATTTCGATACTTAAAAATCGAATTTCAAATGAGTATATAATATAATAAGTTATAAGTATTTAGTATTTAAAGTTTGTTTACTTGTGTTGAGTGGTGTAGTGTAACACAAAGGTAGGTAGTCCGAAAATAGTTTGTCCACTACAATACACATCTAAACTTAAAATACTAATTATAACTAATAAACTATATTCGTTCAAAATTAGATTTTTATGTACTGAGTTAGGTACTCCAAAAAATATTCGGTTTCAGTGTTTGAAAATATAAATGTAAGTTGATATTTAAAAAGTAAAACCTAAAAACCAATGATGATAAATATTTAAAATAATATAATTTGTTTCAAAAATTGATTTGTAATGACATCAAGTCATCCAAAAATAAAACGTTCTAAAAAGTTTAAACTTTTCAAAATAATGAGCTTTTAGAGTACACAAAAAACAGATCACCCACTTTGTATATTATATTTCAAAAAAAAAAAAATCATAATATTCAATACGTAAACACAAATGTACTCTTCTACTATTTCTTATAGGTAGTGAACCGTTTTACGACCATCGTTCAATGTAAATGTTGAATATTTCCTAGATGAATAAAGTCGTTTGGTTTTTATCGATTTTCTTATATAAGTTATGTTATTTATTATGATCCATATAGTTTATTTTATGACGTGTATTTATTAAATAATGTAATATGTATACCAGTTTTTATTCTAATCATATTAAACTAAAATATGATCTATATAGCTAACGACAAGGTTGCGCACCGTCACGCACACATGTGTTTACTTTAAATCAGTTATAACTTATATTTGACGAAGGTAAAAAAATAATAATAACACCTTCGTAACACTTGTCAATCTATGGACGTTTTTGACAAAACAATATGTTTTAAACTGATTTCCAGTATATTATTTTTCATTCACAATAATATTATATTGGTGAAAGATTTTTTTTATTCCCGTTTTTCCCATTATTTTTTATAGGAACTTTTTAAGTAAAATAAATATGTGTTCGAAAAATGTCGAGCACTCATGTTTTTAAAACCGGATATAGAGTTCAGATAGTACTTTGAAAAGCTATAATTTTCGACCTTCTCAAATACTTTTAGAAAAGTAAAAAAAAACCTACCGACAATCATCAAAAAATATAGAAGAAATTTCAGCTAGCATGGTTTTTACGCCGTCTCGGCTGAGCGTCATTTGTCGAATTATATGATTTATCATCACTTTTAAATGCAACACCATTACACACTGCTATTCTGAGACCTGAATAGAGGTAAAAGAAGTGATGATACGAGTTTCCCACACCAACTGTACCGTGTGTCCGTGTTTAGTGTTCAAGTCTTATATTCATTGCAATATTTAATAACATTCCTAAATAAGATTACCAATTATTATATTTAATCAAATTGTATCTATTACAAATCAGCTTGGACCATAATTATTTGCGTTTTAATAATAATAAAATGAAATGCTTTTTTACCCCTCTTCACAATACAATATGTAAGAGTATAATGAATGCATAATATAATATATATTTACGCATAACAAAGAGATTTATTCCCCACGAAATAATTTTATCATTTCTATGAATTATATCGGGATGGTGTATTATACAGTTTTAATTGAATGATGTTTATTGTATATTGTCCATTCAAAATTAAAATCCCGTTTTACAATTTTGATTAAAATTCCTCCGATCGAATAAATTTTTAAAATCGAATAAAAATATTGAAATTATACTATATATGTATACTTTTTATTCAGTTAATTTCCAAAAAATATCTACGAAATACAATTTAATAATTTTTAGAAAGTTAGTAATTTTTCATAACGCATACGTCCATATTTTACTAGGCTTTAAATAAATACGGTTAACTTACAGTTTTAAATTTCTATGCATCACAAAAATTTAGAGCATACAATTTTATAGTTAAGGATGTTAAATTTTATAATAATTGTTTTCAATATTATTACCAATATTATACAATTTTACATTTAGGTATTTTACTATTTTCCAATTTTTTTTCTTTCGATTACCAATAACCTTTGACTTAAATCTTTGATGCGGAAGTATCCTTTTCGTTGATACCTATAATATTTTGTAAAAATAATAGTAACTAGACACTCGCACGATCGATCCTGTTTGACACGGGTGCCATATAAGTCGTTGAGGATTTATTTATTTTTTTAATCTCATCGAAATACATACAAGCAATATATTTGTGCATGAGCGATTGTAGTTTTTTGTATAAGATATATGTAGTATATGGAAATCACATGCAACATGTGAACGTTGACATTTGTTACCAATAAGGATCATTATATTAATTTTAACTTACCGATAAGCGCAATAAAAATAAATCGTACACATACAAGTTATATTAAATTTTTTTTTTATTTCTTTTTAACCAAATGAATCTATTTTGGATAGTTAAATCTAACTTTCCGATGATGACAAAAATGTATGTAACTTCATAACACTAAATATTTTTTAATATATAAATTACATACACACTATAAACAATTTATATTAACATTGAACTATGGTGAAGTTTTGATTTGAATGAACTGAGAAAAAACTTTCATGACAGTTTCAGAAAATTTGGTCGTTGACAACCAGACTTTATAAATACACATTTCGCATATTATGATCGATCTTCAGATCGTTCATTCCCTAAAATCTTCTCGGAAACTGAGACACCTACTGATTCTCAGTAGTACGCTATGATCCGAATAATTTGTTTTCTATCATTGGTCAAATAAATGTAGGTAGGTAGGTAGTATTTTTTTAAAAATGTTTTCTATTAATTTTCTATTTATTTTGGAATAGTTATAAACTATAATTAAATTTTAGTTCAGCTCATTTTTTTTTTACTGTATTGAGTCAGACTTGAAAAGTTTGATACAGCACAATACAACGGAAAGTTATCCACCTTTGTTGCAAAGTCACTTCAAGTTTTGTAAATGTTATAGAAAAGAAATAGTCACTTTAATGAAGATAGAAAGTTTTTATTTATTAATTGAGAACACTAAACAAGGATACTGGTAGCCCTATATGTCGGTCTTGTATGGAATAACTTAAACAGTCTATTCAACAGACAACAGTAAATTTAATTTATGTCTAAATTATGTTACTCCCTATACCTGAATGTATATCAAATAAGTTGGCACCGATTCTATTACTCAAATAAAAACAAAAAAAACAACAACAGTTCAGTATTCAAAAAGTTTTCTTTTCGTTGCTTACAATAAAAGTTAATATTCTAAGTTAATGTTGCATTAGTAAAATATAAAATAATCTTAAATTTCAAATAATAGTATTAAAATAATAATAACGATTTTAAAAAACTATTAAAATATATTACATTCGAACAGTTTTTAATGTACTTAAGGTTTTTTTAAGTTGCTGAAGAACAGTTTATGATAAACTGTGTATTAATTTTTCAAGCCTTAGCTATTCAACTTTAACCTTTTATAAATTTGTAGGTACCCTTAAATAACTTGCAAATATTCGTTGACGATTTCTGTCAATCTGGTAGTTTAACTATGACTATGCATATTTGATATTTTTAAAATTTCATGATTTTGAAACAAGAATAATCACTTTAATCAACATTTATAGAATAAAAACCAAAAGTGGTCGAGAATTTTAAATACTTATACCTAAACAGTGTAAAATTAGTCTTTTTTGTAAGATATTTCTGGCTGATTTAGTATCTAAAAATTAATTATAGGACATATTAATTGTAATGTCTGACAAAATATGAGGGATTAAAACAATCTCCCCGATCACCTTTACAAATTTACGAAATATGTATTAAATCAAACGAAATTGTATAAATGTATGTAGGAGATTTAGAAAAAAATCTTATAAAATGATGCAATTCACAAGTTTATGTTTAAAAAGTAATAGCCAATGGTTTTGAAGATTGAAATATTAATTATGATTTCAAAAAAACTAGAGTAAGTTTAATGATTTAATATAGGTACTTAATATTATTATACTCTAGTGGCAAAAGTTGCTGTATTGAGTTTTTTTTAACGTAAAAAAAATGGTTTATGTTAAATACAGTCCTTTTATTCCAAGAATTTGTCTATCGTTCAGTATTCAACAGCAACAGTCACGTAATTACGTATCACTTGTAATTATTTTCGTCGCAATAAAATAGTTCCATATTCCATTCGTAGAAAACTGCGAAAAGTGCACCTACACATCTATGTACCTAAATTGCCTATACGCAGCGCCAGTGAACGGACATAAAAATATATATATTGCCGTAAAAAATTATAATTAATTAATTAATTATATTATTATTATTATACTAATAATTATTCATAAAAAGAGAAGGACCCTTATTTATTTATTTTTCTAAGTGATTATATCTGTTTTTGAGTATAATATGTAAGTATAGCAAAACAGTATTAATATTTAATTGATTATTTAATTTTCTAAACGGAAAATGTTGCATTTAAGTTATGGTGATTTAAAAAAAAATATTTATTACAATTATATTTAATTGTTAATATACATTTTTTAATTTTTAAGTATCAAACTCAAATTTGATTGCTTTTGCTGTTTGACATGCCCAAAGGTTAAAGGCAATAATGAAAACCACGAATTAATTTTAATTCTTAACCTAACGATATGTATAATAACATATACTTGATTCACCGTCGTTAAGAATATTATTGTTAACTTAATAACATTATACTATTTGCAATCATAAGAATTATTGTCGAATATATTATGAAAATAACTTTCGAATTAATATTATAATTATTATGTCTTAGGTATGAGTGTTTAATAAAAACAAAATTGAAATTTTTATGTTCGCAAAAAAAAACGTTTTAAATGATTGCCTTACATGATTACGATGAAACTGTCACCGACCGAGGAAGATTAATTTCCCCGTTTCGTTAATTATAATATGATTAACCAGCTGACAACTAAATCCGGAGAAATTTGTGCTGCCGTGAAAGGAAAACTTATACATACAACAATTTATGTCGATCGGATGTAATTAATACTATTTAAAACTATTAAATTTATGAACCTATATTATATATGCATAACAATAATATTGTCTAAAAGTAACAAAACATTATGATTTCACAATGTGCATGAAAGAGCTTATATGTAGCTTTAAAATAGGTACCTATTAAATTAGCATTATTATAATAATTATTATTATTATATTAACGAACAAAATGCTCAAAGCTAATTCGTTCGAGAACTTAATCGATATAAGATGAACTTATACATAATACGTTCAAAAGCTTTAATATTATTTTGATAAGACTAAACGTTTTCAGATAGGTTAAGACAGTTAAGTACCACATAATATTATGATGTTGGAGACGAAGATAATATTTTAATTTAACATGCATGATATTATAATCAAACTCGAAAACCTCAAAACTTCCACGAAATACACCACTGAGGACTGAGTTAGTTCCGTCTACTTCCCCAATGTCTATTTTTATGTTTAAGTCTATCGAACATTTATTTATTGTTGACGAATACTCGGCATGAATAATTATAATAGAGTGTCAAACGGTTAATTTGAAAATGTTCACGGTTTGAGTAAGTAAGTTCATATGTAAATAATTATCATACAAAATTATATAAATTAAAAAACAAACTATAGAAGTGTCAGAATAAAATATATTATGTATAATTATCAACGTGAAACAATTTTTTTTTTTATTAAACATTTATCAATTTAGCATTTAAAAATTACTGATATAATAGTTTTACACAATATGTAAATAACTTTAAAAAATATACCCTTTTTCTCCATAGTAATGTAATAAATTACGAAAGATATACAGGGTGAGAGATATCATTGTTTTTTTTTTTTCAGATGACGTTTTATTAGTGAAAGAAAGATCAAAGAATTGAAGGAGCTAAGGACTTTATGAGAGGAGAACATAGCTTGTAGGGGAGTGAGTGCTAAGGGTTGGTAGAAGTAAAAATAAGTAAACCAGAGGAAACTGTGTACGATTTTGTAGAAAATAATCGTGACATTGATGGGACATGGCATGTGATGAAGGTGAGGGAGGTGTAGTCTGTGAAATTATAGGTTCAAGTACTTAGGATCGGTAGTATAATGGTGTTTTTAAGGATGACGTCAGAAATGGGATTATGTACTTATGAATGGAGAAAGTGGAGATAAGCGTCAGGTATTTTGTGTTACGAGGGCATGTTGAGGTTAAAAAGATAAATTGTATAATAAAATAATATTATGCTATCGTAATAAAATACTATGGAGAATAATAATTAAAACGTAAATATTATGTGCTTCATAAACTATGACCAATTTAAAATTTTTAAACGATTTCTTAAATTTAGTTGAAATGTTTATGAATCTATTATATTATAATGCGTATATTGTAAACCTAATTAGCTCCGAGTATTATAAATAGACGATAATATAATGAAAATGTATATCTTATGACAATTAAAATTTTATTATCACAATGTAAACTCTAAAACAAGACGTATATGACGTATATTTTTTTTATAACTCATAAAAACAGTATAATATTGTATAAATATTATGTAGTAGATATACTAATATTTTTAGCAATATAAACATTAAGATTATCTATCAATAAGGACCCCATACTGTGATAATTCAATTATAGATATTATATTTACTATTTATGAAGGGCCGGTTAGCTGTAAATTACACGTTACATACTTATATTGTTTCAAACAATATATTAATAAAACTCTTTAAGTAAAAAAATACCCTTAATACCGAAGTAAAATCCACAATATTATTATATAGGTACCTGCCTCCCTACACCTACTCAACAATATTTCAAAATTATTTTAATGGAGACGCCAACGTGTAATGGTAAAAACTAAATATAGAACTTATGTACAACTTACTACGAAGTGTGAAATAACATAGTTTTGAACTAAGAAGGGTAAATAATACTTTACTGGGAACAGGTATGTGAGTAAGTAGGTACAATCATTATTACACTATTTTTTTCAGTCTTCTGGGTGTTTGTTTTTTTGAAAAATAAAACTTTCACCTGCTGCGTAATATAATAACGGTGTGTTCGTGTGCGTTCGTGACCACCTATAGATGTTTAGGTCTTAATTTACGACCGAAAACAGGATGTTGAGTGTTTTGCAGCGTGTTCGTCTTAATTTATTATAAAACAGCATGTTTGGTGTCAGCGTTATTAAACGAAAGCTACGTCTTCTGCACACACGCCGCACTGTCGGCTTCTGTGATGAAAATTTATACGAAACAGTTTGACATGATGAATTTGACAACTAAGTCGTACGCACTTAAATCGTATATACTATAATTATTATGCATTATGAACTCGTTATAGTTATTTTATTATAATATCGAACTGTCAGTTACGTTTCGTGTATTTTCGTGATAGTGTTTCTAAGCAGGTTTGCCTCTAATTATTAATGAAAAAAATATATAAATTTTTATGAATTGGTTAATGGTTAGTGAGATTTTTAAAAATTAAAGTGTGGTGCTGGTGCAGAACTAGTGTAAGTTATTACAATGTTTATTATTTACCTACCAATAATTTAGTTACAGTGATTCACTACTTTTTTGAACTAATGTGTGTACGTTTATTTTGGTTACCTGCATTACTCTATAATCCATACGAAAAGTATGCACGTTAGGCAGGTAGATATAATAACAAATTAGGGCTGTATGACATAAGCGCCAAAGGTACAAAAATGACCTATTATTTGCGCCAAAATGTGTATGACATAAGCGCCAAAAGTGCAAATATGACATATCATTTGCGCCAATGTAAGTTTATGTAAGTAGTTATATAAAAATCTCTATAATATGCATGTAATAGAGAAATTTCAATAATAAATATTAAACTATAATATGTATACAAATAAATATCAATTTAATAACCTCTTGATTGCGATTTTATAAAAAAATTACTAACAATATATTATGTTATAACACAAAACTGCTCACACGCACTGTCATGTAACAATCTATCGTAATCATATAATACATTTGTCGATTAAGATTAAATGTTTGGAGTTTTTAAACGATATAGTTCTAAATTTAATATCTGTTATTTAGTATCTATTAACCGTGGCACCTAGGATTTTGGCGCTTTCGTACGATACAATTTTGGCGCTTTAGCACGATACTACTTTTTTTTTCTAATCTCATTTTGGCGCTTATGTCTTTCACCGCAAATGAGATACACATTAAAAAACTCATGGACAAATATTCGGTCTCAGAATATTTTCCAACTATTTTTTTTTATCTCACAAATGTTG
>WHPZ01579947.1:142-12614 GCA_016617965.1 Macrosiphum rosae | reverse complement strand
TTAAAGATCGAATTTTGACAAAATTTATCAAAATCTTGAAAATTATCAATCATTGTAATTAATAAATTATAAAATATTCAGTTTTTATAGCTAAGGATTGCAAATTCAAAACAAAGTTTCTCATAAATAGTTCATACTGTAACCAAAAAATCCAAAAAATATATGAACACAGTTATTTTGTACAGACATTTTAAATTCAAATTTGCCCGAAATTACATATTAAAAAACCTAGAATAACTATTTTAGTTATTTTGTTGTGATTGAATAATATTATTCGTGGGTACTTGAAACTTCTTAAGTGTACTATTATGTATCTATGATAGGATCACGGTTTTTGTTGATGTATATAACGCGTTATAAGTACCTAATGGATATTGTGATATGATTAATTTGGAATTTATTATGGGTACCTATTATAGGTCAATTTTTTGTTTTATACCATAGATATGTATATAATACGTCTTATACATAGACTGACATATCGTCTCCGCTCAGAATCGTTTTTCTTATACAATGATATTATATCGTTGAATTCAAATTTAATATCATTCATTTTACTTGTAACCTACTGTACAGCATAGCGACACCCACTTGTCCACCTTTTTTAAATCGAACCACAAATCGTACCTTAATTTTTGTCAGTGCGACGGCTATTTCACGTCCATAAATTGGTTTTGAATATTTTGATTTAGACATTAAATGAGTTGTGCTTGTGCATGCGACCATAAACCAGATAAGAAATAACAATGTATTGTAAATTGATCCGGGTGGTGGCTGTTGGTAGGGGAGTATACACACAATAATGCTCATTTACTACACAAACAAAGACGATCAGT
The DNA here is from genome assembly GCA_016617965.1 of Macrosiphum rosae. Taxonomy (NCBI): domain Eukaryota; kingdom Metazoa; phylum Arthropoda; class Insecta; order Hemiptera; family Aphididae; genus Macrosiphum; species Macrosiphum rosae. The sequence continues at coordinate 11,778 of WHPZ01579947.1, read as the reverse complement.
AATCGTAATTAATTACGAACGTAGTCTACGAAATAATTGCCGAAACACAATTTCTTAAAAATGACTAATTTGCAGGGTCCTCATGTCTAGGAATTATACATACTCCATGTATAATAAATAATAATATACCCAATAAACCAACGTATCCCAACCTTTTTCCCTCACGGCACACCAATCCCAACCCTTATTTAGCCACGGCACACTTGTCCACTGACTTATATATGTATATATATTTTTTTTATACTAGACTATTATCATATTAATTATCAATACCAAAGTAGTTGTATATCAGTATAATATTACTAGCAAACAATTTAAAATGGTAGGATAGAAAAAAAATTATTATAATTATCCTAAAATTTAATTTATTGAAATGGAAAAACAAGATACATTACAATTTTTATAAAAACCTAATTTTAGTGAGAAATTTCGCGGCACACCCACATGGGCCTCTAGGTAGACAAAAAAAAAACCATGAAAATAAAAACCAATTTTTTACAATTTTACAATAAGTTACGTCAATTCAAACAACGATCACTACAATAATAATAATAATTTATATTCATATTATAAATTCGTTTTACAATAAGAATAGTTTCTTAAAAATTTTAACTTAAAATGTCTGTAAAAAATAACTGTGTATTTATATATTGTTCACATTGTTTGGTTACAGTATGAACTATTTATGAGAATCATTGTTTTAAATTTTCAATCTATAGCTATGAAAATTGAACATTTTATAATTTTTAAATACGTTTTAATAATAATTTAAAATAAGTTTCACATTTTAAAAAATTGGCAATACAAATATAAATTACTACTAATAATAATTTAAAATAGGTTATACTTTTTAACAAATGTTCAATACAGATATAAATTTAAAATTACTATAGTCTACAGTTATAATAATAATAAATAATAAAAAATAATAAAGATTGTTAATTTGTTCAGTTAAATTCAGTAAAAATAATAGAAATTACCAATACAAATTTGAACAGTCAAATAAAGTAAAAATAATAATAAAAAAAAAAAACGTTATCGATATCTTATAGTGTAAGAGATGGCAGTTAAAAAGTTTTCAATATCGCGTATAAAATTATCATAATCTTCACTTAATTTTAGATTCTGAGTGGAACGATGAATGTATTGATTTTACAATGATGTGTGTTTTTTTTTTAATTTTTTTTTTATTTTTGTGTCTGTCATCACGTTTTAGGACAGTAAAAGTGCTTGGATTTTCTTCAACAGTATCTTTTCTGATAGGACAGTGAACCTAGTTGGTACTTTGGGGGTCAAAAGTAAAAATTTCCGAGTAGTTTTCAAAAGCGGCGTGAAAAACAACATAAAAATTAAGGAAAAACGGGAATTTTTACGCAAATTCGGTTTTCCAAAAAATCGATTTTGGTTTTTGGTGTAACTCTAAAACAAATTAACGTATACACATGAAATTTTCACTGATTGTTTATATTTGTATTTTCTATACACGATTAAATTTCCAAAATATTTTGATTTATTTTGAACTGTTTAGGCACATTTTCATTTTCCATTTTTTTTTAGTTTTTTTTTATAAAAATATCAATCAAATTTTATTTGTTGGTTAAAAAAGCTTGAAAATTTAATAGAAGGCTCCTACTATATTATTACAATGGCATTTCAAAATATTAAAAATCCTTGGTTACAATTTTTTTTTATAAGCATTTAAAGATCGAATTTTGACAAAATTTACCAAATTAAAAATTTAATAATTATTTTGTAGTTAAAAATGTATAAAATGTTCAACTTTTATATCTTAGGGTTGAAAATTTAAAACAAGATTCCACGTAAGTAGTTAATTCTGTTTTCAAAAAATCTAAAAAATACATAAGCACAGTTTATTTTTATAGTCATTTTAAGTTCAACTTTGGACAAAATTACATAAAAAAAAACCTAGAATAACTATTTTAGTTATTTTGTTGTGATTGTGTAATTATATTATTCGTGGGTACTTGAAACTCCTAAAGTACACTATTATATATCTATGGAGTATGGACTATGATAGTATCAGGGTTTGTTGTTGACGTACAACGCATTATAAGTACCTAATGGATATTGTGATATAATTAATTTGGAATTTATTATAGGTAAATTTTTTTTTAATACGATAGATAAGTATATAATATGTCTTATACATAGGCTGACATACCATCTCCGCTCAGAACCGTTTTTTTTATACAATGATATTATATCATTGAATGATATAGTGACCCACTTTTAACCTACTGTACAGCAGAGCACCTTTTTTTTTAATTGGATTTTTATTTTTTTGTACACCGTTTTTTGTCTTTTCTGTTGTGGTACTCCTAGTTGAATTTGAGCTAGCTTTGCTTCATCAGCTGCCACTTCTAACCTTATTTAATATTTTAGCTGTAATAGTCCAAATTGTTGGATGTGTTTGTCCTACTAATTTACTAAACCCATTATTCCATCCTTTCGTCGAATTGTTTGTACGTTCTTCATCATCTAAAGTTGAGTCGTGTACGTTCCATAAATTTGGTGGAAAAATAGGTGTACAATTTCTTAATACTACTCTGTTATTTTCATTTCTAACTTACCTGTACTTGCCATTAACGTATGTTGTATCGAAATAATTGAATAAAGTTTCAGCCTCCTCAGGTACAATGTTTTTTTAAAAATGCCATACCATCTTTGACATTTCCAACTGGTAAAAATGCCAAACCATCCATTTTTCCACAAAATTCAATTAAGTTTTGAGCATGTGTTGTCTCCGTCCTACAAATGTACAACATAGAAAAAACTGTTTTGCTCGGGACAACTTTTCTCGCACCATATTCGTTGTAAATATATATATATTATTTTTAATTATTAAAAATGCACAAATTAGGTTACGATAGTCAGTGGTATAAATAGAAATAATTTTTGGTGTGGGCTATAGTAGACAGAAACTAGAAAGTGATCTTTACTTAGAGGCTATACTGTCTACCATATATTTAACAGTTTCTATAAATATATTCGTATTTGTGATTTTTCAACAGGCTATGAAATATCATAACTTATAATACCTATAAATATATTGTACCTAATAAAATATATACCCCCAATATACGCCACTGACAATAGTATTCAACTGATAGAACATCTGGGCAGTTGGGTTATTGATCAAAATTTTTAATTAGAAAATTAAAACTTATGTCTAATGAAATATGACATAATATAGCCAAATATAAAAATTTGGTTTTTATTTTCATGGTTTTTTTTCCGTGATTAACCTAACCTAACCTAACCGTGGTTCAAGCCTCGCGGCACACCGGTTGGGAAACAGCAATAAACGATAAACACGCTCATAAAATTATTAGTTATATATAATATATAGGTTTTTCATTATAATAAATCACGTCGTTGTTTATCTGAGCTGCTCAGTGATGTACTACGTAGTGGTGACGTTGCAAATCGATATCCCTTCATCCCGATAAAATATATATTATCCTTATGCACAGTATAATATCATATTGTATTGTTTAGAATAATCCAAGAAGACCACAATTAATCGAATTCTATCGGCTAGGTATTCCGGTATTCATGCGATCGTGCCTAATATTACAATAAAAATATATAAATAACGGGAATCTCTCAGTCTGCACTCTGGGCTTTCTATTTTCGAGAATATTCGAACATTTGGCGAGGGTGTTCTGCAGTAGGTATTTTTCTGCTGCTGCTTCGAGACGTCGATTATAGTTACACGTTTAGTACACTATTAATCATAATAAAGATAATTTTTAAATCTCAAATTAGCCACACTTCCTACTGCATTGCGTTAATATAAGTATCTTCTTCATCCGTTATATAAATTATTTTCAACAATAATTATAAAATATTTGAGGTTTGACATATTTTTCAAAACACGTAAATTCTCATCACCGAGACAAATGTTATCGCATATTGTTCTTTGTGAGATGTAGGTAAACAAGTTATTTACAATGAATAATTGTTTCGATACTGTAGTGCAGAACAATCGAAATTCGGAATTTTAGAACATAAATAAAGAAAATAACAATAAGTAATAACATTAGGCGTATATCGGTGTCTAGGGAGCAGCTAGCGAAACAATTTAAAATTTTACCCAAGAGACCAGATAACGTTTTATCTATATTTTATGTATTTGTGGTTGGCACAAAAGTGACACAGATATTGTGTGCATAGGTTAAGACTTTGAGAGGTACCTACTTGAATTAGTGGTTTAATAGATTTATATAATACTAACAGTGGAGATGGACTTATCCGTGCATTATAGATTTCAATATGCATGCCTAAAAGTTAAAACGGTAGGGAGACACTATTCCCAATCTGTTTTTCACATTTTTTTTTCCCAAAAGTTCTTTTCCTCAATACCATTTTTCCCAAAAGTTATTTTTCACAATATAAAATCTATCATTATAAGATCTTATTTGATTTATTTTATTTTATCTTTATTGTTAATTTTAAAATGTATAATCAGGTATAATAAAAAAAGTAGTTAAAATTATTAATTATTATACAAATTATTAACAATTTGTTAATTTTAAAATGTATAAGTATTAAGTATAGTAAAAAAAAAATATAAATAAATAAGTGTATTAAAATTTTAAATTAGGTATGACCAATGGCCGTGAGGTATGCAATAATATCATTGTTATTAACAAATTCGTCATACTTGGAAACAATATTATGTATTCGTTCTTCTACTTTTAGTCGTACCATATTACGAACCTTCCTTATTTTTTGTCCCAGATTTAGCTGTCGTTACATGCACTCAGTGTCGGCTTGTTCTTTGCCAAGTTCAGTGAAAAATGTGTAGACGCTTGGATGTTGTCGTCCGACAATCACTTGGAACCGATTATGCCAGCCTTCTGAAAACTCCAATAAATTCGACCTTGGTTTTCCAAATGTTTATAATAAAGATATCCGTCAATATGCAAAAGCTTTCCTCTTCCATTGGAATTTATAATTTTAATGAATACGGTAATACGAATATTGCAGGTTAATATACCTATATGTAAGTCAACTTATGAAAAATCATTCATTGAGACAACTTTAGTAATTTTTAGATAAGACCTACCCTAACACTATCCTAAAGGCTGAAATAACCATTACGACTGTTCGACTTAAAAATAAACAGTGACGTGTTGCGACTAGCGGTTGCTTTTGCCGACTGGCCGACAAATCAATTCGCTTACACACTTTTTATATGACACTCGATTTGACAACACCTGATTTGTCGACATCCGACACACGCACACATTATATTTAATACCAAATTAATTACATATGGTACTTAAAAATATAAGTTTTTTTAATGTTTTAAATTTTTATAAATCACGAATATTGGTCAAGTCAACTATCAACTATAGTAAGCCATAAGGTTAAGAGTTAAGACCTCATGACTTTATGTGCTTCTGTTTTCTAAATGAAAATGAAACATTATTGCGTCCAAGTATTCAAAAATACAAATCATACCATTTTGTAGCCTAAATTTATATTTTAAAACGTTATTAGAAAAAAATGTATTTATATTATATATTTATATGTCATAAACGCTTTACCTTTCTTCTAATTTTCTATATTTAGTTTTCATCTTATATGGCCGATCGTAGTTTTTTTGTGCTATAGAGGTCAAGCTTTGTTTATTGGTTTTTATCAATTCGGTGTCAGTGGCGGATCCCGGGGGGAGGGGGGCTGCAGGGGCCTCACCCCCCGACCTCTTCAATCGATTCCTCTTTTTCCTTACAGAAATATTTTAAAGTGCGTAATGTAATGCATTATAATTAATTACACAATCTATTTATCTATTTTGGAAACCATTGGGAATGTTATTGGAATGAAAAAATTTACAATAATTGCATATTATATTATATTATACTAGCTGAACCCTTGCACTTCGTTGCCCGTTAAATGTACCAACTCTATATGACTCAAATCTTGTTCAATTCGTTATTTAATATTCGGTGTATGGTGCTTATAATTAATCTTAACATTTCCATTGCCCAGAATAAAAATTCTGATTCGTAGCAGTGTATTATCAGGTAGGCAATATACCTGCGGTAGATCGCGGACCCCGTGCTGTTTATACGTTAGCGTATGATTTAACTCTAAAGTATCAAAGTTATATCAAGTTTGTCGTATTCTACCTATGGTAGATTAATATAATCAATTAATACAAAATCCTAACCGTCACTGTTGTAGTTTGTTGTAGTTAGATTTCTTACTTTTCCTGTGGATTTTCTTAAAATGTTCTTTTATATAAACCTTCTCCGTGAAATACTCTTTCGTTTAAAAAAAAAAAAAATCAAGAAGATCTGATAAGTATTTCCAGAGTTCAGTCTGTACAAGGATATTCATTTCACATTTTTATAGTTGGATATTATATTGTAATTTATATTTACAAAATAAAGCAAATAGTTTTTTTTTTTTTATTATTATTATTATTATTATTATTATTATTATTATTATTATATAGCTTAAAAACCCATCATTGCTTATAGATGCATAATAATAATAGGTACTGATTGAATATGTATAATATGTACAATAACAGATATCTAGTCGATGTATTATATAATAAATTATTTGTTTTTTTCTCGTGGCAACGAATTAAAACGATTCACTATAAGAATTATTCTGTATTGAAATTTCTAGAACGAATCATTTTATACGACATCACTCATGGCAACCATTTATAAACAAAAATTTCCATCTGAAATCTCAAAATTCCTGTTTTACCACCTCCCGGGGTTGATCCTCTCCCTTTAAAAATTATCCTATCTTTTAAGTTCGGCCAAATTACACACATTGTAAAAATTTCATCAAGATCGGTAAAGTAGTTTCGGAGTTTATTCCGGACAAAGACGTGACACGAGATGTTAATAATATATAATATAATATTATATTATTATTATTGTATTCATGGCTTAGAAGTATTATTTTTAAGAGCCCCCCCCCCAAAAAAAAAAAAAAATTAAACCCTGGATAAAATTATCCACAACTAAAAGTTGGCCATCACGCTCAGAATTTATTATAAACCACGACATTTTAAATTTAATATTCTTAAATAACTAACGATGCAATGATTACTAACTAACAACAGACAAATGCCAATAATATCATAGTTTTATCTATAGTTTTATCTACATTTTGATTGTAGATTGTAACATTCTAGATTTCCACTAAAAATTATTTTTATATTTTATGAAATTACGTTTGTCGGCGAATTGGAACTTTTTCCATTTTTACAGGAGACCGGTTTCCGCGTCGGCGAATTGGGTAACGGCAAATCGGGCCTGAATCGTGCAAAACCGGATTTATTTTTTATCTATGAACCGAATTTTATATTTTTATTATTACACGTGTATTTGTTACAAGTCGATCACACTGTCTGATCCAGACATATAATGACATGACGTGCCTGTTATTATTGTCTTATTTGTTATTAATTATTATAAATACCTATCAAGTAGTTAATGTTTTTCTTGGATTTGAATATTTTTTTTAAATGTTTGATGTGGATAAATTAACTGAATGTGTGTGTGTCCATAATACTAATGCTATTTGGAAGACAAGTGCAATAATTTATGGACAATGGACTGGATTACTGGAATATAAAAAGTAATGGTTTACGGTTGGACAAGCCTTTGTCAATAAAGACTTATGGCCGAGTTATCGAGCATCTGAAAAATAATCGAGGTAAGGTTTTGTTATTATTGACTACTAGCTGACACCGCAATGCTATTGCTAGGTATAAAAACCTAACTATGTATTATACTATTATAAAAATTAAAACATCGTTTATAACATATATTTCGTTATGTTCAACCTATTTTATACTTGGTTTATTAATTCAATATTTAAATGTAACATATTTTCCAACATTTAAATTTCTATTAGTTGAAAATATTCAATGATAATATAGGGAGACTATAATTGACACAGTGTTATTATTTCTTTTCTTTTTTTACGTAGTATTTGTCACATTATTGAAAATACCATCTTGAGAACATCTTAAAAAAGTGTCAAACACTAAATTTATAACAAATTATCTTTGTGAGTTATGAGTTTATCATTCATCAATAGTCAATACAGTCGAAAACTACACACAAAAATATAAGTTAATACACTATATAAAACCTAGTACCTAGAACCTAGGTAGTAAGTTATTACAAAATGTATAATATATAAAACATTTTAAATTTTAACTACAAAACTATTTGGAAATTTAGTAATTTCGACTAATATTGTCATCATTTTAACTATAAATGTTTCTGAAATAAATTATGTCAATTTATCTTTAGTATTTTTAAATTGTTAAAGTAACCACTTATCAGGAACCTCATGTTAAAAGTTCAGGCTTTTTGACCTACCTAACTTTTGTTTTTAGAAAAAAAAACTAAGAAAGTTTCAAATTTCAAACTTCTAATGTCTGTAAATAGATCACAAAGAGTCAAAATATTTTGAAAATGTTTAGTGTGTATAAAATGCTAATATAAACGTTTGCTGAAAATACTACGATTATTTGTTTTTAAGTTACCCAAATTCCCGTTTTTCCTTTATTTTTTTTTTACTTCTCAAACTTCAAAAATTTATTACTGAGAATTTTTTTCTTTTGACACACCAAAGAAGTTGGTACTAGACTCACTCAAAGGCTGCCAGGTAAGGTCGAAAGATAGCGATCGCAGACTAGGCCCTATTCAAATATATTGAAAAAAATAAGTTCAAGGCCCCATGTCTTCCCAATTTGTACCTAAATGGAGGTGCCCTGTTTTATTTTCCTGACCCAGTTGCCCACTACCCAGGCTGTCACTAGATTCACTATCCTACCAGAAAAGATCTGGGAATTGTTATATTTTACTGGTAACATAATAACTGATTTATGGTTACCAAACTTGCAAGTCTATTGTAACAACCATTATAAAATATACACGAATGGCAATTTATTATAAGGGGCCCAAGTTACATTTTTGACAAAAATAGTTTTGATTATTCATCATCTTATGTAAGCACATCGTTTAGTGTTAAAAAGTACCTATTTCGTATCATCTTGTCTGTGCAAAATTATTATGAAATATTTCAAAGTTTGTTAAAAGGTACCTATGTACCGATGTACTTATTACGCAAATAGAAATAAAGGAAAACTGTTTTTGTTTCTCTTGAATAGTAGTTGAAAATGTACATGGGTCCCTTTTAACAAATTGCCATTCATATATTTATGGTTGATGAAGAATATGGAAAAATAGTGAAGTTTTTCCTCCATGATTGACTACTTTATGTTCTTTCTCAGTTATATGATTCCCTAGCATTGATGGCATGGCGGAGTAGAAGGCGCTGTCCATTAGCTTATAGACCTAATGGTTGTAACATCTTAAGTAGACCTATTTTTAAGGCTACAAATGTGAATACTGACAGAAAAAAATAAAACACATCATTGTAAAATCATTACATTCATGGTTCATCACTCTGCTCAGAATCTATAAAAAATACTCACAGACATTCAAGAAAATATCATTTTTTATCTTTTAATTTTTATACTATAATTAACCGAAATAACATTGGTTATTTTATCATTTAAATGTATATTTTTATAGGTTATTATAGCCTATAGGTACCTTTAATAAAGAACATAAATACCATATAATTAGTTACAAAATACAGAGTTATTAACATAACTAAACTACAACTGTCTACTAACATCAATAGTCCCGATCTCCCCTATTAAAAATATTTATATAATATTCACAATTCACAATAATGTACATAATATTATACATATTAGAAAATATAGAAAATTCCTCTTTCAGTCATGAAAAATAACTGTTCTTATTTACTGTTGACATAAATAAATATGCTAAGAACTTGTCAAATATATTATATAAACATTCAGTTATTCTTAAATACGATTTTTTCTTTGAAAAGAAAGACAAACTAAAGATTTTCAAATGTTAAAGTTTGAACTTTGAATGCATTGTCTTTTTAACACTTTAGATAAATAAAACTTAACCTAACCAAATTTCTCGATTTTATTAATATGGTAATTCTTTAAAAGATAAAAATGTTTTTATATCGAAAAAATAACTCTATTATATTGTTGAATTATTATTTTTTCCGATAATAGCATATTATTGGTTTTGGAAGATAATAGAAAAAAAATTCTTAGTGCGAGCATTCACCATTAAATGTATTCAATTAGACGTGGTCGAGTCTCTTATTAGTTATTTCTTATTATAAATTATAATCCACCCTAATTCATTCAACTCAGCATAGTATTTTAACGATGTATGTAAATATTTTAATGCGTATAATGTATACATGTAGAAAATAGAAAAGACCCGATGTTATAATATTGATACGAAAAGTTGATGATCGGCAGATCGAATATTTATGAGACATCCCAACGGACGGAGTGGACGACATTAGTAAAATAATATCTTTATTATTACAAGTGCCTATTATCCTACTAATATTATAAACTCGAAAGTTTGTAAGTATTTTTGTTACTCTTTCACGTAAAAACTACTGAATGGATTTTAATGAAACCTTACAATAATATAGCCTATACATCAGAATAACACATAGGCTACAAATCTACCCCCCCCCCCCTAGGTCAAAGCGTATGTGCACAAACGGGGCTTTATAGATTTACTGTAGAAATGTGTGTTTATAAAATATGGTCACCATGGGTTTTAAAGCTATTATAATAATTGTTATTGGTTGCCGTGAAATCAGTGTATTCATTCTATGCATTTAATTTTTTTGTACTCTGTGTTTTGATATAATATGTATTGCAATTACGTAATTATTGAGCGTATTATATTCACATATTATAAGTTACGTACATAAAACAATGTCACGTTTTCGTGGATGAGGAGAAAATATTGTTCAAAATTAGTCTCGCCGTTTAGGAAGAGTTCAGTGACATACTTGGAATAACTTTGATGCTTTAGAGTTAAATTATAAAGTTACGTACAAACAGCAAGGGGTCCGTGATATACCGCAGGTAGATTGCTTATCTGATAATATACTGCTGCGAATCAGAATTTTTATCCCAGGCAACAGAATAGTTAGGATGAATATTAACACCATACACAGAATATTAAATAACGAATTGAAGAAAGTTTGAGTCATATAGAGTTGGTACATTTAACGGGAAACGAAGTACACGGGATCAGCTAGTATTACCTATATGCCTGTTATTTGTAACTAAATAATTGTTGTTTATGTCTTATACTTACTTTCATATATTCGGTACCTAATTAGTGTATTTTTTATCACTTGGAAAGTTTCAAGGATTATGTACCCAAAAGTTTGAGCTGCAATGCCAGTCTGAAATTTAAGTCTTTCATATGACAACCCAGTGAGAAAGACAATATAGCAATTAATTGTTCAGAAGCTGGTATTGAATCGCTCGGGTATGGTCGAATTGCACTTATTTTAGTCGAATTGCACTTGGATTTAAAAAAGGTAATGGTCGAACTGCACTCGGGTAAAAAAAAGGTAATAGTCGAAATGCACTCGGGTAAAAAACAGGTAGTGGTCGAACTGCACTTGGGCTCAAAAAGTATTTCAATAAAATTATCATGCATTTGAAGGGGTTAAACATTTGGTTCACACTCATT